>PVLC010007826.1:0-61384 GCA_004027655.1 Graphiurus murinus | reverse complement strand
GAGAGGGGTTATTGGAAGTCTGTAGGAAAAGCACTATTTGGAAAGACGACCTCAGCACTGTGTTTGTTATCATGTGTGTAAAACCTTTGATCCCAGAAAAGAGAGAGAGATAATAAAAGAGGTTCGAACCAGCAGCTTTTAGCCGGCGTCTTTTATTGGGGCCTCATGGCTGAAGGTTCAGCCTGGGGCGCCCGATACTATGTTCATTATTTGAAGAAACAGATTCTTTTTAATATGGAAAAGTGATTTTTCAATAAGAGAAAAGGAGGATAATAGTCTATGTTGCTCTGATATCAGAACATCAACCAGATACTGAAAATGCCAGGCAGTGGGATATATAACTAAAACCAGAAATCAGTCTCCAATTTTGTTCCACAGGAAGAGAGATGTATAGGAACTTATTAGATTTTGTGTCCAAGTGACTATTTGGAGGTCTTAGAGTATATTCCTGCTTGCACAGGATGATTATACTTGGGGACTATTCAATTGAAACTCCAAAACATTGTTATACTCTGGGTTAATGACATTAGTTAATAATAACAGTTAACCAAAACTTTGTTTCTTTCTGGAATATTATTTTCTAAATTTGATGCTAAACTTAGGATATTATATATTATAATTTCACATGTATGATACTTTTTATTCTGGAAGAAATGGCATACATAATAAAAATTTAGAGAGTCAAATTATACACTTTTCTTCTAGCTTCAGAATCAAAGAAGATATGAATAAAATTATACTTTTCTACTAGCTTCAGAACCAAATAAGATATGAATAGAGGATGGGGTTTGTTTTTGCAAAATGAAATACACTTCTTCAAAGGATTATTTTTGTCTATCACTGTCTTTAATTTGTTTAGATCAAACATCAAATGCTCATCTTGGGGACAACATTATCTGCATGCATATGAAGTGTGCTTAAAATTGGATATTTATCTACTTACTAGGAAGAAATCAGAGCAAGTATAGTGAAGATCACTAGAGCAAAATGATCTTCCTTTTGCTTGTATATTTTCCCATGGGTACAGCGAAATAAATAATTCATTTGCTTTGTCATTTTAGTCTTAGAAGACCAACAATGTTCAAAAAAGCTTGGAGAGAAATTAAAGGTTGTGACTGCTGTAGCTCATCCAAATGATTTTTTAGAAACTTAATGCAATTTTGTAGCACCTAAAAAATTATTAACTGATAAAATAAAAGATCTACTAAGCCATATGTTTTGATTTATCTGGTACATTTTATAAAAAAAGTTTCATATTATTATACACAAATATTAACTTTCTCATTATCTTTGTTTTTGGATAAATAATGGTAATATATTTTGCATTTCAAATCCAATATACATCTTATTACTAGGCAATGAGGTTAAATAAAATTTTCTATCAGTTCAAACCTTCATTTTAAAGGAAATATCAGAAATAATGAGTAGGATTGCTTTGAAGAGTTTAAAATGAAAATAATGTATCAGTCAAATACAATCAGAGCTCTATCTAATATGTCAAATATCCAATAGCGCCTGACATGAAACGTATTTTTTTCTTCTTTTAGCTGATAACATTACATTTGCAGGTATAAAAGTACTATCAAATAGATGCAAACTGTTATGGTCTTCATGGGTAGGAAATAAGTAAAAATAAAAATCTGTACCATCATCATTTTGGTGAGCTAGTCAACATTTAATCTTACACAATAGATTTGATTTACATTTTTTCTAGCTATTTCATATAAGGAAAGTAATGAATGTCCTTTTCAAAAAAGAAATCCATTACGTTGTTTTCCTACTTTTACTAGGAAAAAGAAAACACTCTTTACCTTTTGTTGCTATTTATTCTTCCTGAACTGTGGTGATTTAAACTGATGTCCTTTCCTATAGCAACTGTTCAAGTAGTGAAACCCTTGCCTCCTTGATAGGAGCTGACAAAACCATTATTGACTTCTGTTTATCGTATGATCACAAGTAAATGTTTCTGTGATATTTACTACAACTTCTATCAGGAATAAGACCGATAGGAGGAAAAGGCAAATGTTGAGACTTATATATTCTGCCTAAATACTCAATTTATGGGTATAGTAGCATGCTCTCTACATGTTACATTTGTTTATTTGTGAGGGCTGAGTTTTGAGAATACCAAATATATATATAGCTATATATATAACTACATATAAAACTATATATATTTTAAACTATATATGCAATTTTAAGTGGTTATGAAGAATTGAATAATTGGTAGGTTATTTTCAAACCATTAGTAGCTCCTTATATATAGTATATATTTGCAAAACTCTCCATTTCTTCTCTCCACAAAGAATCACCCTTTCAAAAAATATCAGAGGTGTGAGATCTTACTGTCACGATCTATCTTTTATCCATCAGTAAATTCCTCATTATGCATTTGTGTTTGTTATATCTGTCAGGACAAGAAATCCAGTTCTTCTAGGTCATCCCTCATTCACTGAACTGTCATCAAGGAAAGAAAATGTACATCCACTTTTCTGACCAATTCTTACCTACTTCCAAATCCTAAAACTCTACCACCCCATCTTCTGGAAATTGCAGTCTATCATCAGAAAATTATTTATATCATTCTCACCAGGAAAATCACTTCTATCAAATTCTCTGAATGTTCTTTGTAACTTCTTGCTCTAACTGAAGCATGTGAGGACAATACTGCCCTTGTCCAGCTATTTTATAGTAGTTATTTTCTCTCCCACAACTTTCTTTTATCTTAAAACTTTCCAGATTTGCATGGTATGCCATCAAATAAAATCACTTGCTAGCCCTACTCACCCTATATTAGTTTCTCTCATTATTTGACAAGTTTTTAGTTCTAGCTCTAACACTATTCTTCAAAATACATCAGATATTCCTGGACTTAAGCTAAGGATACATCCTGATAAGTCCATTCTAAGTTGAAAATATCACAAGTCAAAAATGCATTTAATACAATTAACATGCTGAATATTTTAGCTCAGCCTAGCGTACCTCTACAGTCAGAGCACTTATATTAGCCTACACCTAGTCAAAATACTCAACACAAAGTCTATTTTATTAGAAAGTATTCGATATGTCATGTAATTTATTGAATACCTATATCCAAAAAATGCTAGCAACACAGTACACTGTAAAGAATAGATTATTTCCCTTTTTGATCATTTGACTGGGAATTGTGGCTTGCTGACTCTACCCAGCATCATGAGAGAATGTTGTACTGCATATTACTAGCCTGGGAAGTGTTCAAAATTCAAAGTATAGTTTATACTGAATTTGTATCACTTTGACACCATCATAAAATTGAACTATGGTAAATTTGGTACTTTCTGTTAATGTATTTGTATATGTGTGTGTATGTATAGACTTTGGGCTTTCAACATCTACCTAGTTGATTACATATTTCTATCTATAACTGTTTCCAAACATTTTGCCCTTTACCCAATCATTGTTACTCTCTCCTATATGCATATCCTAGACCAAGGCATTTCTAATAATTGGATTCCCTCCATGAGTTCAATCTTAAGTATCTAAGTCTCTTATTACTTTCCTCTAGTTTTTTCATTCCAGAGATTATTCAAACATTTTTCTTCCTCATGTTCACATTTTATAAGATCAATTTCGTGGTCCAGAATTGCAATAACACTCTCACATGCACACTTGTCTTCATCTTGCCTCTCTGCCTGCAGTTTGGTTGCTATATTTGTGAATGGTGTTTTCATCCAGGCCTGCCTTTTTTGGAATAAATGTGGCTAGAGAAAAATATATAATCCTGATAACCATTAACCTCCTATAGGTTCCTTATAATACCTTGAAGGCATACCACTACATTCCTTAGCTCACTAATCACTTTATACCTTTTCCTCTTTCTACACAAAATCTCTTTTCTCATCTTTAGTCTAAATTAATGACATATAGTTCTAATTTACTGAGAACACAGAGGCAATCAAAAGGGAATGCCCATAAAACCTTGCCATATAATGACCTATATAAATTTACCTATGACTGTGTGGTTAGTCTTTCCTTCTTTTATTTGGTAGTGACTGTCTAAACTTTTGCTCAGATTACTTTCTTCTCTACTTACCTACTGGATATGATCTCTCCTTGCTCTACCAGTTCTCCTTTATAATTAGTATAATCAGTTTCCAACTTTTATGAATCATTCTCAATTTTATATAAAATATTATTTTCTCAACTCTTTAAAAGTAACTCTTATGCCCACGTAATCTCTTTCAAGATAACTCCTGTGGTAGACCCTGGATTCAATACCCAGAACTGTTAGGAAAAAAAAAAAAAAGAATGCTCCCAATTTCCCAACCTCTTCAACAGAGTGAGGGTGTCATCAAGAATTGAACACTCTAGTTTTTCCAGTTTCTCACCTCTCATTTCCTTTTGAGCCTATGTCAAAATTTATCTTCAAATTTCAAGAAAACAACTCTTGTCAAGGTCACTGTGACTCCCATGTTGCCAAATTTAATTATGAAAATATTTTACCTTACTTCATTTCACAGATGACAACTTCCTCTGCTTTGAATTAGTTTTATTTGTCTTCTAAACTCTACTATGTTTATTTTCTTCACATCACTTCCTACAATGTTCGTATATTTTGCTTATTTCTTCTCTTCTGAAATTCTCTAAGTGATAAAATATCCCAGGATTGAGTCTTTGAAGATCTTATCTTCTTAATCTATATTTATATCTCAAATATAAACATACTAATGGTTTCATATATTATACATATGTAAGTGATTCAAGCTTCTTTTTCCAGCCTATGAACATTTTCTAAAGTTAGGATTGATAATTCAGTGGTCTACATCTCTTTGAAATACTGGTTTTATTTCCTTTAGATACACACTCACGTACTAGGATTGTTGGATCAAATTATATTTCTGTTTTTAATCTGTAGTGGAAATTCCATATTGTTTTCCAAAATGGCTGTTCTAATCTACATTCCCACCAAAAGCACATAAGGGTTTGCTTTTTTCTACATCTTTGCCAACACTTAGTATCTTTTGCCTTTTTGATAATAATATTTCTAACTACAGTGAGGTAGAAATGATGACTACATGAGATGACACATTTATTATTTAGCTACATTTGACCATTCTACAATACACACATATTTTTAAAATATTATATTTGGTAAAATCATTAATGTTCCTTGACAATTGAAGAAATAAAATAACAAATATAAAACTTACAAAAACTCAAACATAAAATTCAGTGCTTTATACATTATTTCAATATCTATATTTGGATATCTAACAGGAATCCCCAAATTTAACATATTCCAAACTTTATTCTAGCAACAACAACCAGAGAGAACCTTTAAAAACTCTTTCCATCTCATTCAGAGTACATTTAAAAATTACATCCAAATTCTACACTGTTAACTCTGATATCTCCTATCTAGTTTGATTTCAACTCTTAATATTCTTATCCCTTTGTCACTTCTCTGCTTAGGTGACATGAATTATCTTGAACAATCAACCTAGAGGATGCTTCAATCTATGATTCTCGTACCTCTTCCAGGAGTTCTCCTCAACTAGATAGACATTGGTTTAATTATCCTACTTTCTGAGGAATTTGTTCAAAGGTTATGCTCCTAGTAAATCATTCTTTCACCCTATGAATCTCTACACCAAGGCAAAGCTCATATTTTGCTTCGCTTCATTTTCATTCACATCAATGATCACAATCTGACATAAAATATATCAATTATTTTTCATGAAAAATGTTGTGTTTTCCATAAAAATTTTATAGTTTAAGAGAGTAGAGTTTTAATAAATCTTTGCTTCTGTAACTTTGGTGCTTACAACACTGCCATGCATATAGAAAATACTCAACAAACATTGGCTGAATGAATGAATACTTTCTCACTCATTTACCTATTTAGTTATTAGAAGCTAGAAATGGATATTATTTTTTATCACAAAGTATTACTTATTTTGTGAATTGGAGTATTTATTCCCACAAAGAAAAACATTAATGTATATATTAATACACTTAACCAATATTTCTGATCACCAGAAAGGACCAGGTACTACCCTAAGTTTGGAAAATAATAATAATAAAAAAAACCACCATCACTGGGGCTTAGAGACACATAATATTTCAAAATACATAAAAAAACAGTATAATTACCATAATTATAAAAATAACTCACATTCTGCAAGTATTTACAAAGTAATTTCATTCAGAGTTTCCCAAACTTATTTGGCTTACCACAACATTTTCAAAAAAACAAAATTACTTAGTGCTCTCACAGAAATTTACCTTCTTTAAGGGAATAAATAGAAAGATACAGTGACAAATTTGAGTTCTTTTATGCATCTATATTTTTTTCAGGGGTCTCCTTAGAAGGCAGTACTGACAAACTGGGTATGGTGGTGCAGGCTTGTAATCCCAGTACTTGGGAGGCTGAGACAAGAGGATCACAGGTTGGAGACCAGTCTCAGCAACTCAATGAGGCCATCTGCAATTTAGTGAGACTATTTCCAAATAGAAAAATAAAACAGGTCTGGGGGTATAGCTCAGAGGTAGAATGCCCCTGGGTTTAATCCCCAGTACCTCAAAAAAAAAAAAAAAAAAAAAAAAAGGGCAGTACTGCCGACTTTGGGAACCTATGTATGTCTAACTATAAATAGTTCATATTTCTTTAACATATTTGGTTGTTTTTATTATTTTGCAATTTTATCACAAGAATTCATGATGAATTCTAGGCTTCTTTCCAAGTCTATAGTGCAGTGATTCAAATTAGTTATTGCCCATTAGCTGGAATTTAATTCAGTAATTCTACATATTAATGCATTGGAACTTGACATATTTCATATAATACCTAATAATTTATATAAAAATAATTAATTAAATTGAAAAACTTGTGTTTTAATTTAAATATATTTATAAATGGTATTATATTCATGTAATGGACTAATCTTCATTAAAGAAAACTTTTTCAGGTATTGAATATTGTACAATCAAAGCAAATTCTAAGATAATTGTAACTATCTCCAGTATATTGGCTCAGAGGAGGTACATAATAAGCTGAGCAATAAACATGGTTAAAGATTTATAGGCGCTTCTTGACTTACAATAAGATATGGCCTAATAAACCCATTATAGGTGGATAATAACAAGTTAAAAATGCAATTAATTCAACTAACCTATCACACATTATAGATCTGCAACACAGAACACTGTAGAGTATTGGTTGTGGCTTGCTACTGCTGCCAGCATTTTAAGAGAGACTATTTCATATTACTAGCACCTGATTAAAAATCAAAATTCAAAAATTGAGGCACAGTTTTAATTTAATGCATATCATTTTTGCACTGTTATAAAGGTAAAAAATCTGTGTTGAACCACCATAGGTCTGGAACCATTTGTACAGTTTTTTATGTCTCTAATACTCCATTTCTAAAACAAAAAATATTATCATTTGTTCTTCTGTAGTTTCTGATAATCAATGATTGAATTTCAGGTTTCTAGTAAGCATTTAGAAAAAATAAATTGAATAATTTCCCTTCTGAGAGATAATTGTCATGTACCATTATGTTGATTTTATTTAACATATGCCATGCATTTTGACAATCAATTAGAAAAGTGTTATCAGGAAAAATATATTTCAAAATAAAATACTGCTACTTATGAATCACAAAATATTTTCAAAAAATTCTGCATAGAATTACAGTTAATGACATCAGCTGCTGCCTGACATAAATGAAACCAAATTCTCCAGATAATTGCCATAAATGTTTATTAAATACTGATGACATATGAGCATGGACTTACATGTTTTATAAAACTTTACTTTCTGTTACATCTAATGGCCAATTTTCCACCTGATTGAATTCAAGTTCCAATCATATATATTTGTAATTATGATTTATAGTATAAAGCACGTAGATTTAATAGCTAATCAGCGAAGCAGTTGATTTTATTTTAACCCACAAATCTACAGCTTTTATTATGCAAAGATGCTTAGATGACTAATCTTCAGAAAAAAATCTCAATAATCTTTCATTTAAATTTCCATATCAGTAGATGTGTGTGTGTGTGTGTGTGTGTGTGTGTGTGTGTGTGTGTGTGTGTGTGTTTGTAGAAAGCAGAGAAACTAAACCTATTAATATAGTTTATAAAGGTCTGGGTTCATGAAAGAAAGAATATTGCAATTTATTTTTGTTCTAGTATGAAATTTGCCTTTCTTTAGAAACACATGCTTTTATTTTAACAGAGAAAAGGATACTATCTTCCTAGGAAATTATAAGACATTAGATGAAGCTAATGTGTGCATAAATGGGTAGATTGAGAGAAAGGACAATAATTAATAAATTGTGAGGAACTGATGAACTTTCAATGGGAGATGTTTCTCCTTTAGTATTACTTACTACACAAAATGTCCTACAATAGTTTAAAACCTGGTTACTACTAGTGACATCAAGCTTTGCCTTCCTTTTTCAGTTTCAGTTGATCATTTTTCCTTCTCATTTCACTAAAAATATACAGTAAAATCAGAGTCACATTATCTGGTCCCTCCATTACATCACCTGTGGGAAACTGTTCTAAGTCTGAAAAATATTGGCTTAAGGATTTTTAGCTTCTTTCTTGCTTTGGCAGAAGACTGCCTTTCTTGAGGGAAATGAAGACCAGTGATCTCCATGTCCCTTCTCTATCTAACTGATTTCCTTCTGTTTTACTACACCTAGTGCTTTCTTTGCTTAAGGGTGGAAGATGCCCTAAGGATGGAGCTGAAGACAGCAAGGTCTGAAGGCACCTGCAAAATTGCCAGATAACAATTTGCCTTCTAAAGCATTCCTAACACAATGCTCTACTCCTTAACCAGAGACAGCCAATGATGTAATGACTCAATATTAACTCTGTAAACCTGTAATACAAGGAAGAGTTGAGTTTTCTTGGGGAGTTTGGTTCTCTTGTCTTCTTCTCTCTCACCTCTTACCAGGAATAAACTCTCAAGAGCATGGTATAGAGCATGGCAACCAACTAGCCTAATTTTATTGGCATCCATGTACTTCGCCTTTGTCCAACATTATTATACTGGAAAATCTGTCTGTGCTCTTATTGCTAGCCCTTCAGTATTACTTAAGACATTTTTCTGCATCATTTTTCCCCCTTGGTACTCAGGATTGAACCTAGGTGCATTCTACCTCCCAGCTACACCCTCGGGCCTATTTTATTTTTTGATTTGGAACAGTATCTCACTAAGTTGCTGAGGCTGGAATTTTCACATATGTACACAGAGTCAATGTTAGTATTTCCATTAATGAACCTCAGTCTTCTCTCTCCCCTTCCCATAGACCACTTCTCTGGTGTCATTGAGGTTTCGCTTCCATTATCTGGAGTCCCTCTAGTATACCAGTACTCATAAGCCTGCACATATTAAAGAAAACATATGTCCCTTCACTTTCTGTGACTGGCTAATCTCACTTAACATTATGTTCTCCAGATCCTTCCATTTTATTGCAAATGACATTATTTTACTCTTTATTTCTGGGTAGAATTCCATTGTGTGTATTTCCCATAGTTTTGTAATCCATTTATCTGTTGATGAACACCAAGGTTGGTTCCATAATTTGGCTATTGTGAATTGTGCTGCTATGAGCATGGGTATGCATATATTACTGTAGTTCTCTGGTTTCACATCCTCTTTGGGAAGATACCAAGGAGTGGTATAGGAGGATCATATGGTAGATCCATTCCCAGTTTTCTAAGGAATCTCTATACTGATCTCCATAGTGATTGAACTAGTTTGCAATACCAACAACAGTGTAGAAGAGTTCTTTTTTTCCCTCATATCCTCACCAACATTTATTGTTATTTGACTTCTTGATGATTGCCATTCTGATTGGGATTAGATGGAATCTTAAATGTAGTTTTTTATTTGCATCTCCCTAATTGCTAATGACGTTGACCATTTTTTCATGTATCTATTGGCCATTTGTATCTCTTCTTTTGTGAAGTGTCTATTTAATTCAGTTGCCCATTTCTTGATTGGGTTAGTTGTTTTTCTAGTGTAAAGTCTTTTAAGTTCTTTGTATATTCTAGATATTAATCCTCTGTCAGAGGGATAGCTGGTAAAGATCTTCTCCCATTCCATAGGCTTTCTATTTAGACTCTTGATGGTTTACTTTGATGTGCAGAAACTTCTTAGTTTAATGCCCTCCCACTTATTAATTCTTGTTTTAATTTCCTGAGCTTTGGGAGTCTTGCTGAGGAAATTTCTACCTGTGCCTATATGTTGGAGTGTTGAACCTATGCCCTCCTGTAGTAGCTTCACCATCTCTGGTCTAACTTCTAGGTCTTTAATCCATCTCTAATTGACTTGTGTGCAGGGTGAGGGGTAAGGATTTAGTTCCATTTTTCTACAAATGGATGACCAGCTTTCCCAACACCATTTGTTGAAAAGACTGTCTTCTCCAGCATATGTGTTTGGCCCCTTTGTCGAAGATCAATTGACTATAAGTGTGTGGATTTGTTTCTGTATCTTCTACTCTGTTATATTGGTTGATGGCCTGTTTTTGTGCCAATGCCATGCTGTTTTAATTACTATAGCTCTATAGTATAATTTGAAATTTGGAATTGTGATGCCTCCTGCATGGTTCTTATTGCTGGGAATTGCTTTGACGATTCTAGGTATTTTGTCTCTCCATAAGAAATTTATGTCTGATTTTTCTAGATCTATGAATAATGACATTGGTATTTTGATAGGGATTGCATTGATCATGTAGATCACTTTTGGTAGAATGGCCATTTTGATGATATGTATTCTGCCTATCCACGAACAGAGGAGATCTTTCCATCTTCCAAGATCTTCTTCAATTTCTCTCTTTAACATTTTAAATTTTTCATTGTAGAGGTCTTTTACTTCTTTGGTTAGGTTTATTGCTAAGTATTCTATTGGTTTTGAGGTTCTTGTGAGTGTAATTGTTTTCTATACTTCTTTCTCTATAGATTCATGGTTGGTGTTTAGGAAAGCTACTGATTTTTTAAATGCATTTGTATCCCGCTACTTTGCCAAATTTGTTAATCAGCTCTAGTAGTCTTTTGTTTGAGTTTTTTGGGTCTTCTAGAGATAAGATCATGTCATCTGCAAATAAAGATAATTTTAATCCTTCTTTTCCTGTTTGAATTCCTTTCTATCCTTCTCTTGTTCTTATTGCTCTGGCAAGAGTCTTGAGGACTATATTGAAACGAAGTGGTGATAGTGTGCATCCTTGTCTTTTTCCTGATCTTAAAGGGAATTCTTGCAGAATTTCCTCATTCAATATGATGCTGGCTTTTGGTTTGTTGTATATTGCCTTAATGATGTTCAGATATGTTCCTTCTATTCTGATTTTCTGCAATGTTTTTAACATGAATAGGTGTTGGATTTTGTCAAATGCTTTTTCAGCATCTATTGATATGATCATGTGATTTTTGTTCTTAGTTCTATTTATGTGGTGAATAATATGTATTGATTTGCATATGTTCAACCAGCCTTGCTTTCCTGGGGTAAAACCAACTTTGTTGTGGTGTACAATTTTCATGATGTGGTTTTCAATGTGCATGGCTAGTGTTTTGGTTAGAATCTTTGCATCTATGTTCATCAATGATATTGGTCCATAATTTCTTTCTTAAGTTATCTTTATTTGGTTTTGGTATTAATGTGATACTGGCCTCATAGAAAGAGTCTGCAAGAATTCCATCACTTTCAATTTCACAGAATAACTTGTGAAGCATTGAAACTAGTTCTTCTGTAAAGGTTTTGTAGAATTCAGCTGGAAACCCATCTGGACCAGGGCTTTACTTTGATGGCAAAAATTATATTGCTATTTCTATTTGTTTGCTTGCTATTTATTGGTTTATGTTTTCTTTATCCTTGGCTCAATTTAGGTAAGTCATATGTGTTTAGAAATCTGTCAATTTCTTCAGTGTTTTCTACTTTATTGTAATATAAATTTTCAAAAGAGTTTCTGATGATCCTCTGAATTTCCCCACTGTTTGTGGTGATGTCTTCTTTTTCATTTCTAATTTTAATAATTTGGTTTGATTCCCTCTTTCTTTTGGTTAGGTTCACTAGGGGTTTGTCAATCTTGTTAATCTTTTCAAAGAACCAGCTTTTTATTTGTTAATCTTATGTATTTTTTTTCTGTTCTGATTTTAATATTTCTTGCCTTCTGCTGACTTTGAGATTGGAATGTTCCTGTTTTTCTAAGTCCTGGAGGTATGTCATTAGGTTGTTTATTTGGTGACTTTCTGTTTATTTTATGTAGGCACTTAGTGCTATAAATTTTTTTTCTTACCACTGCCTTCAAAGTGCCCCATAGATTTTGATACATTGGTCTCTTTTGTTGTTTAATTCCAGGATTTTTAAAATTTTCTCCATTATTAAAATTCTGATCCATTCTTCATTCAAGAATATATCATTCAATCTCCGTGTATTTATGTAAATTCTTTTGTTTTTCCTGTTGTCGATTTCTACTTTCATTCCATTTTGATCTGAAAAGATGCAGGGATTTATACTACAACTTTGGAGTTTGCTAGTGGTTTCTTTGTGGCCCAGGATGTGGTCTGCTTTTGTGTGTGTGTGTGTGTGTGTGTGGTACTGAGGATGGAACCCAGGGGCATTCTACTTCTGAGCTATACCCCCCAGACCTGTTTTATTCTTTTATTTGGAAACAGAGTCTCACTAAGTTGCAGATGGCCTCATTGAGTTGCTGAGACTGGTCTCCAACCTGTGATTCTCCTGTCTTAGCCTCCCAAGTACTGGGATTACAAGTGTGTACCACTACACCCAGCTAGGATGTGGTCTATTTTGGAGACTCTTCCATGGGCAGCTGAGAAGAATGTGTATTCAGCTGTTGTTAATTGAAATAGTCTGTATATATCTATTAGGTCCATTTGGTTTATAGTGTTTTTTAGTTCTTTAGTTCTGAAGAGTCTTTATTCATCTTTTGTTTGGAATATAAATTTACTGGCATGAGTGATGTGTTGAAGTCTCCCAATATCATTGTATTTCCATGTATTTGAGACCTAATGTTCCAAAGAGTTTGTTTTAAATGTTTATTATCATTATATCTTTTTGCTGGATTGTTTGTTCCTTTTATTAATAAGAAGTGCCTTGCTTTGACTCTTCTGATGCATTTTAAAGTCTGTTTTGTTGGATATAAGCATTGCTACCCTTGCCTGTTTTTCATTTCCATCTGCATGGTGTATCTTTTTCCATTCTTTTGCCTTTAATATATGGATATCTTTGGCTGTAAGGTGAATTTCTTGCAAGCAGCATATAGTGGGGTTATGTTTTTTAATCCACATTGCCTTCTATGCCTTTTAATTGGAGAATTAAGACCTTTGAAGTTCATTGTTATTATTGAAATATGACTTTTGTTTCTTGTCATTTTGTGTTATCTATTCTGTTTGATATAGTGTTATTTCTACTTTGCTTAATTGCCCACCCGGTGGAGTCTGCCTCTTCTCTGGTTCTGGAATTTGCTTCTTTTTTCTTCTTCATGGTTTATTTCATTAAGTATTTTCTCTAGTGATGGCTTGGTAGTCATGAATTTTTTAAGATTCTGCTTATCTTAGAATATTTTTATTTCTCCATCAATTTTGAATGATATCTTTGCTGGATATATCAATCTTCATTGGAAGTTGTTTTCCTTCAACGTCTGGAGTACTTCCTACCAGCCCTCCTGGCATCCATGTCTTAGGTTGTAAAGTCTGGAGTGTTTTTTATTGTTTTGCCCCTGAATATCACCCATGTTTTATTCTCACTGCTTTTAAGATTCTTTCCTTGCCTCTATGTTAGTCATTTTGATTATTATGTGGTGTGGGGAGGTCCTTCTTTGATCTTGTCTTAAAGGTGTTCTGTATATCTCCTGCATGTAAGTGTCCAAGTCTTTTTCTATGTTTGGAAAATTCTCTGAAATTATTTCTCTGAAGAAGTTTCTGATACCATTGGTCTGAGCTACTAGACCTTCTTCAATGCATTTTATCCACAAGTTTGGACATTTCATATTGTCCCATATTTGTTGGCTGTATAGGTTGTATTGTTGTAATGTCTTCTGTATACTGTTGACTATGTTTTCAGTTTTGAATGAACTGTCTTCCAAGAGTGACACCCTGTTTTCCATGGGGTCTAGTCTTCCAGAGTTGGTTTCCATTGCTGTATTCAATGCATTTATTGACTGCTTCATTTCATTCAAGCCTTTTTCTGGTTCTTTCTTAAAGCCACAATTTCCTCCATTTGCTATACACTTTCTTTGAGGCCTTTCATCATGTTGAAGATCAAATTTTGGAATTCTCCTTCTTGCATTTCTTGCAGATCAGTATTTCTTATCTCCTTTGTTGTTGAGTTGTAGGAGTTCATTTTTTCCTCATTATTCCTTGTTCTCATATTTTCAGAGTTCTTGGGTTTGTGTTTCTGTTGTCTTGGCATCTTATTGCTTTTTGTTTGTGATTCTTGTGTTTATTTGTTATCCCTTTATAATACGGTCTATGCTGGGGTTATATCTTCACCTCTACCAATTTGACTCAGATAATCAGAGTTTTGAGTTTGTCCTCCAGAGCCTCTTTAACTAGATATATTTCTTAGTGCAAGCAAACACGAGTCTCTGGCTGTAGGCCACTGTCTTCTCCTGGCCCAAACTCTTCAGCCTGCTGGTTGGGACTTAATGCACCCCACAGACCAGTGCTTCTCTACTGATTGTGAGTCCATAATACTGCAGAGTACTGGCCTCTAGCCTCCATGACCTGTGGGCTTAGGCTCAGCAAAGCAGTTGTTATCTATGCTCCAAACTTATGGCCCAGCTCACTGAGCTTTGATGGCCCCTGGGACATCACTCTAAATCTGTTTGTTACAGTCATGTGAGGTGCTTTCAGTCACTAGCATACATGCATGCCAGATACAAACTCTGCTGGTGGAGAGAGTATTGAATTCCCAGTTTGTGGCTGGGATCAAGTGTTATCCTACAGGGCTCCTGCCTCTTGGTGGGGTCTTGTCCAAATGGTATTGCTGCCACTGTCTGCCCTAATCCCAAGGTCTGGCATGGAGATGTTCCACAGTTTCAGGTTGGGGGCTTGGGTGGCTCAGTTCCTTAGCCCAAGGGACACCACCCTGTCCTGTGGTGCAGACTCCCTGGGGCCTTTGCTGGCCTCCGGTGGTGCTTGTGCTGGTGCTTGTAGTATCCAAACACAGCTAGATGCAAGTTCACTGCTTTAGGAGCCTGCAGCTTGGTAGGCTAAGCTATTTTCCTCAGACACAAGGAAACAATGTTCCACAGTGATCCCTAGGGGCCCTACCAGGGCTCCTCAAACTGCTGACTGCAGTCCCCTTCTGTCTACCTCTATAGGATATCTCCTAAATCACATTTCTGCTATGTCCAGTAGTAATCACCATTCCCACTTCTGCAAGAGTGATTTGCAGAGCCTCAGGCCCCTGCAAGTCTATTTTCTTGCCATGCAAGTCCCTGTGCCTGAGCAAGGCCGTTTCCCACCTGGAATGGTTGGTTAACTTACAATCCCAATGGGTACTATTCTCTGTTCTGGATCACTGCTGGAAGAGTTGTGTTCAGCTGCAGCAGTGGTGTCTGGATCCAGCTAGGTTCCTGTCAAGCATGGAGGGAAATTCAGACAGCTTTTAATGATGGTTTGTAGTCATCAGCCTCACAACAATCCACAGTCTTTTCCTGGAAGTCTCTGGAATCCAAGGTGCCAGCAGCTGCCAGAAGCTGCCAGCTCCAGCACTGCCTAAGATGGCACCAGTGCCACCAGGCTCCTTTCCCCAGGTAGGACACTTGGAGAGCTTATACAGTCCTCTGCTCTATTTTCTAGTTGTGGTTCTGCCACTTTTCAATTTTTTTGGCTTCTTTGCTGGGAGTCTCTGGAGGCAGCAGTGTTGGCAGTCCTGGCGTGGTAAGGCAAGACGGCATAGCCTCAGCGCCTGCAGCTGCTGCTGTTGCCCAGAGAAGGTGCTGTCTTCATGGCAATTCAGTTTTGAGTGTCAGTGTAACTGAGATGTGCTACTTCCTTTGGTCGCCACCTTCCCAGAAGTCCCTGAAAGTTTTAAATGTTGTAAATTTAAATGAAGGAAACATTGACACTGAAATTATGTGCATAAATGAAATTACCAGTTCTGATTTCAATATCATGTATGTGGAAGGGTAGGGAGTTGGGAGGGAGCCAGGGGGAAGTCCATCAAGTACTGTGTGCATGTATGTCCCTATCACTTTGACTGCATAATGATGTGAGATTACAATTAATCAATAAAAGTATTTAAAAACAAATGATATTTTGTAAACTTGATTATTTTGAGATGTATGATTTACTTGAATCAGCTCTTACTATTTTATTTCCCAAACTTGTTTTAAGAAAGAACCAATATTTACTATAATGAAATATAAGAGGCATATTTTCATACAGTATATAATCAGATCTGTACTTGTGAGCTTTGGTATAGAATATGAACTACAATATTCCTTCATAACTTTGCTAGGGAATTTATGGACTTTACACTAGTCACATAAAATCTTTTTTATTTTGCTATGAATGTTCAAAAAACATAAGTAAAATTATAAAATTGGAGAGCTTATCTAGAAACAAATACATGTTATAAGTCCATACCAAGATTTCAGTACATGTATAATCACAGACAATGCAGTAGATTGTTTCTTTTTTAAAGATGATATTCTTTTTCACTGTATAGTATTTCACAAAATAGCAACTCATGAAGAATTTGGAGTTTATAGTAACAAATTGGAAAATTACATCGTCTTATTATATATCTTACTTAAAACTCATAGATATTGATATCTATGAACAATTATATGGTTGCTATAACTTACTAAATTTGTGGCCTTGGGCAAGTGATTATTTTGCTCTATCAATTCTCCTATGTATTAAAGGTGAATAATCACAGTACTTGACTCATAGGGGCTTTTCCAAAAATCACACAGGATGATGTGTGGCAAATACCTGGGATGGAGAACATTATATTCTAAGTAATGAAAAAGTCATTTTATTAATTATTTTCTGTGGTTTATTTTGTAATTCAAGATTGATAAATTTGCATTATTATGAAATAAAATTACCACTTGGGAAATTATAAGAATCTTAATTGGAGTTTTATTACAGAAGAGGAAATTTTCTCTTTCTTTTCTTGGCTTTATTAATGGTGCAGTAACAAATCTCACCTTTGATGAAATGTCTTTGAATACTACATGTCCTATTATAAAGAATAAAATGGGATATGTACACAATGGAATTTTACTCAGCCATAAAGAAGAATAAAATCATGTTATTTGCAGGGAAATGGATACAATTGGAAAACATTATGTTGAGTAAGATTAGTCAGTCACAAAGAGCAAAAAAAAGCATATGTTCTCCCTACTGTGTGGATGCTAGGGATAAGAGGAGGCATAAGAGGGCCTCCAGCTGAAAAGGAGAGACCCTCGATAAGCAAAGAAGTTGATTTAATCGAAGGGGAGGGATGGGGAGGCGGGACACCCTAAGGCACATGATGTACTTGCACAACTCTATCAAGGTCACTCACTGAATTGAACCTGAGAGGGAGGGAGGGCGAGGGAGCAGGGTGGGAATTGGGGAAGGGTTCAAATGAGAAATGTGTACAAATATGTTAACAATTTGTACCTAACAAAGATGTATGCTTACAATGCACGAATTACTACAATAAAAAAAGAAAGAAAAAAATAAAAGAGAAAAAAAGAATAAAAAAATAATGTATTGTATTATGTTCATTATTATGAAGGGGGATGTCATTCTTTTTGACATCCTTGCTGCTATAGATTGTCAGAACTCATAATTTATAATCTCTAAATATCCATCACAGGTATGTTGTTTTTCAGTGTTTCCCCATTTGATTATAAATTCTTTAGTTTCTAATTAAAGGTGCTGTCTTAAAAGGTAGATTCCTGGGCACTGGCTGAATTTAATGAATCAGAATCTCAGGTGGCAGACTCAATAGACTTTCTAGCAAGCTCGGTAGGTGATTTGTATACATGGTAAAGTATGAGAAATTCTATTTCAGTATAATATAAGAAAATGCCATCAATCATTATGTCTTCTGACTTATAAGAGTGAGAAATTTCCCTTTTCTTTTACAAATAACCTTTGATTTCCATCTTGTAAAGGAAATGAACAGCATAAAGGAGATGAACAGTGAATACTGGTAGCAATTTTGAGGATCCAAATGAAGCCCCAAACCCATTACACAATGGGAATAAATACTCCAGAAATCAAAGATTTTTAAAAGCTAAATTAATGGGTTTTGATGTAATTTCCATTGTTGTAAAATGTGATACACTTATGTGATTTATGGTTACTTATCTATATTGGAAACCTCGACTGTCCCTTCTGACTTTCCCCAGAGAAATATAGATAGAATTCTTTTTTTAAATTATTGCATTTTAATTATACATCATAGCAAGGTTCAAAATGATACATATATACTTGCACACAGGTCTTGGTAAATTTCCTTTCAGATACCACCCTGCTATATACCAATTTGTATTACTACAGTGTGCTTCTCTAAATGTGAATATGCATGTATCACTAATTCTTTTGGAAAGATACTGAGGACTGGTATAGCTGGGTCATATGGTGGTTCCACTCTTAGTCTTTTGAGGAATCTCCATATTGATCTTCATAGTGGCTGTACTAATTTACAATTCAACAAATAATGTATAAATATTCCTATTTCCCCACATTCTCACCAGCATGTATTATTGTTTGAATCCTATTCTAACTGGAATCTCAGTATTTTTTTTTTATTTTTCACTTCCTTGCAAATTTAAAAGCTTCTGTGAATCCAGGTGTGTAATACCAGTACTTGAGAGGCTGAGACAGAAGGATCGCAGGTTTGAGGATAGCCTCAGCAACAACCTAGTGAGATCCTGTTTCCAAATTAGAAGTAAAATCAGGTTGGAGGTGTAGCTTAAAATAGAATGTCTCTGGGCTCAATCCCAAGTACCACCAAAAAAAAAAAAAAAAAAAAAAAAAGCTTTTATGCAGAAAAATAAAGTCATTTGTCTGAAAAAAGTCTACAAAATGGGAAAAAATCAAATCTTTGTCAACTCCTCTTCTGATAGAGGATTATCTGAAATATAGGAAAAAAAAACTTAACACTAGTAAAACAAATAACCCATTGAAAATGGGCAATTGAACTGAATAGGATAGAATGATTTTTCAAAAAAGCTGATTGATATCTTTTTTAGGTAGAAAGGTAATGGTGCAATTGTGATTTATCATGCTATAATTTCTTTTTAAAAGTGATTTTGATATGAGTTGGTAATCACTAAAAAATTTTGATTTTTAGTAGTGCTATTAAATTTGTATTCTGAAAATACTTAAAATAGAACAATAATTTTAACTTCAGATATTGTATTACTAAAGGAAATTACAAAACACTAGCAATTATTAAGATGATGAAAGCAAATCGTGATGAGTTGACAATATTGCTGAATTAGATAGAGATTAAAAGGCTACTTTTAAATAAGATCACTAATGGTAGTTATTGTATTTTATTTGCTTGTTGTTTACCATATATATATATATACACATATATATATATAATTCATAATTAAATGGCAAGAAATTTATTTCATGCTGCCTTAAGTGATAAAATATGTATGATTGGGAGAAAATATGTGCCCTATGGGTATAGTATATGTCATTGCTGACTGGAAGTTCAAAGTGATAAACTAGTTCAAATGTAAGTATCATTATCAATGCATCAAATTCAAAGACTCATTTTAACTGGGAAATTGGTGGCTACTAAGATAATATATAATCAAAATCCCTGAGTACCACCTCAAATAGGGTTGCCTTGGAAAAGTATAGGAATTTTGATGCTGATATTCATCAAGTGATGAACACTGTGATGAAATACTGTCATGGTAGGTGGATACAATATTATTGCCAGAATGTGGATTACTGGTACACAATTTGTGTAGTTGGAAATTAAGCAAAGTTCACTGATGGTTCAAAAATAAATGTTTGTTCTTATATTTTGATTAAATAACCCTAGATGGCTTTGGGTATGATATGAGTTTTTAGATACAACAGCAAAGGCACAATCCATGAATAAAATAGTCAGTAAGCTGGACTTCGCTAGCATTAAAACTTCTGCTTTGGGGAAAAATCAAGATAATAAGACAAGTTGCAGAACAAGACAAATATTTGCAAATAACATATTTATAAAGCTTTATTAATAATTGCCAAAATTGAAAGAAACCAAAATGCTCTTTAGTAGATTGAATAGATTGAATGGATAAAAAGACAATGGTATATTAGTCAGTGATAAAGGAAAATGAGCTATCAGCAAGTGAAAAGATATGGAGGAAACTTACTTGCATGTTAATTAGTGAAGTCATTATAA
The DNA here is from genome assembly GCA_004027655.1 of Graphiurus murinus. NCBI lineage: Eukaryota > Metazoa > Chordata > Mammalia > Rodentia > Gliridae > Graphiurus > Graphiurus murinus. The sequence continues at coordinate 41,007 of PVLC010007826.1, read as the reverse complement.
AATGGCTACATATTGTATGATTTATTTTAATGTGCTTTTATTAGTGCATTAGTATGATTTCAAATATATGGCATTGTGGAAAAAGCAAAACAATGGGCACAGTTAAAATTACTACTTGTTTCTTGGTGTTGGTATGTGAGGGTTGAATAGGTAGGTCATATAGGATTTTTAAAGCAATGAAAATGCTCTGATATGATAGCTATGGATAGAGATTATTATACCTCTTTCTAAACTCACATAATTCGTAATACTGAGCGAACTGTAATGTAAGGTATTGCTTTTATGTGATTATGAAGTATCCGTGTAGGTTTATTAATTGTAGTAAGTGTATCACTATGGCACGGAAAGTTGATAATGTGGGAGGCTGGGCATGTATGGGGTGGGGGAATATGGGAAATCTCTGTACTTTCCTTTTAATTTTGCTATGAACCTAAAACTACTCTAAAAATAAAGTATTACAAAAATATACTAGGAGCTGGGTGTGATGGTGCATGCTTGTAATCCCAGTACTTGGGAGGATGAGACAGGAGGATCTGGGTTCGCAGCCAGCCTCAGTTATTTACTGAGGCCCTCTGCAACTTAGTGAGATGAGACTCTGTTTCAAAATAAATAAAGAATAAAACATAGGACTGGGGGTGTAGCTCAGAGGTAAACTGTCCCTGAGTTCAATCCCCAGTACCACACACACACACACACACACACACACACACACAAATATATATATATATATATATATATATATATATATATATATATATATATATATATATACTATAACTACACACTGCATGTCTTTAAATGTGTGTAAATACATGTGTGTATTTATGGGTGTATATATATAATTTTTATTTTAAAATTTATGAAAGAAAAATGGTAAAAAATAATTTGTGAAATACTTTTAACAACATACTGACATAGACTTGCTCTACAATGCAGCAATGTTCTGTGACTTTGGGGAAGTGATTGGGTCAGGCAGATTCTGACCTCATCAATGGATTAATCCACTGATACTGAATGCATTACTGGGAGGCAGTGGAGACTATAGGAGGTGGGGTGGGGTCTGGTTGAAGGAAATAGATCATTGGGAATGTGGCCTGGAAGGGTATTTCTCAGTTTCTCTTTGTCTCTCTCTCTCTCTCTCTCTCTCTCTCTCTCTCTCTCTCTCTCTCTCTCTCTCTCTCTCCTCTTCCTTGAGAAACTATTTTATATTTTAGCCTTTGAAATATAATTCAATATAATGGTTATTTGTTTGGATATTCTAATCTATGGCTATTAGAGCTCTTTTAGGCTGGCTACTGTGCTCTTTCAATATTCCATGCACCTTAATTTTTAACCTCCCTTTTTATGAACTTTCTTAACTTCTGGCATTACAAGATATTCCAAGGATCAGCTATCATTTTTATGGCCTAACACTAAAACCAGCTGGTTCTCCAAGGAGTACTGGTTCTTTCTATTGTCGACTTTTATTTTGAAATTCAGATCTGTGGACTTAGAGTAGTTTATTTCTACTGAGGTGTCACTCATGGCCCTTCTCAGATATTCAATCTGTGGTATGTATACTAACTCATTAGCACACATCTAAATTTATTTCAGCATCTAGCTTTTCTAATACTCATATTTTAAACATAAACTCATATTGTTATCCCCCATTTCAATGAAGCAACAAAGAATTAATTCCAGCTTCTCTCTTCCCATCTCTGACAGGGAGAAACCTGTGTGTCATCATCTACAGTGATCAACTTTAATATGCAATGAAAGTTTTCAGGACTGTGAACTCATATACCATTAAAAGCTAGAGCACATTTTATTAAATTATTTTTGTCTTTATCTTTGCAGTTTCCAGACAAAACATCATTTTCCAAAGATATTTTTCCATTTCCCCTTCAATGTGATTATGTGATGAAATTTTAGTGCAGTTAGATTAATTTGGCACAGTCTGTCTTCTAGGTCTCTCCCCACATGCTTCTTACCTTTTATTTTCAGAAAAATTCACATTTTGGGGTCTACATTCTTCTGCGTTTTGGCAAATGCTTGAAGCTAAGTTTCCATCACCATTTTTTCCATAGAAAACACTTTCATGACCCTAAAAATTCCCCTTTGCTACAACTTTATAGGTCATATGGCAATAAATTCTTTCCATGTTTGTTTGTTGAGAAATGATTTATTCTTAATTCTGAAGAGATAAATAATGTGATAGATATAGAATTCTGGGTTGGCTTTTTTTTTTTTTGCTTTAATAGTTTACCAAACAATTTCTATGAAATTCTGAGTTTTAGGTTTGCCCAGAGAGTTTCTTTGCATACTTTTATTTTTCTCTTATTCTATCTCAGTTGTATTTTTCTATTATTAGTTATTCAAAGCTTGTTACCTGGGATATAAGTGTGGTAGTGTTGTGATTAAGAGTACGAGAATGATTCCTTCTTGGTTATATTGCCTCAGTGGTTTAGTTGTAGGTTCTATTCAAAGTATCCCCATCTCCAGGAATAGGGTTTCTATTCCTAATTCATTATCCCCAATGCAATGATTGTTACCTAGTTTCCTTAAGTCCAACAGTGTTTGTGGGCTTTCTTCCACAGATTCAGGCATTTATTTTCTATTGAATCCAAAGGATAAAAATGTTGACAGAATTTCTTGCTCCTCCTCTATGACTATTGCTCTTCTTCCGTAGTCCTGACTAACAATATTTCTTAGGGCTCTTTCTATCATTTTTTTGTGATCCCTTGGTGGAGTTTGTGCAGAAAGAACATATAAAATTGAATAAATACTCCCAATTTTTTTTTTTTTTTTTTGCAGTACTGAGGATTGAACTCAGGGGCATTCTACCTCCGAGCTATACCCCCAGCCCTATTTTTTATTCTTTATTTTCAAACCGGGTCTCACTAAGTTGCAGAGTGCCTCACTAGGTAGCTGAGGCATGCCGCGAACCAGGATCCTGCAGTCTCAGCCTCCCAAATGCTGGGATTACAAGTGTGCGCCACCACGCCCGGCTGATACTGCTCTTTTGGAATTCTAAAAGGAGTGTTACTTATGTCTCCTGTGAACAGTTTTCTTTTTCTCAAATTGAAACTGAAAAAAATATTCATTTTCAGTACATAACAATGCTCACGAGAACATAAAATATAAATTTCTTGCATGTATATCTTTATAATAGTTTCTGCTTCAGTTCCAGAAAGTCATAGAGACATTTGGCTTAATAATTGCTTCATTATGAAATTAAATGTGAAGCCTCAGTAATAAACTAAATAGAGACCTCACATATATTACACAAACACACATACTTATATGTCTATTCTACATTGTGTGATTTCTCTTGAGATAATCTCCATTATTAAGAATTCTTATAAATTATTGCATTTTTTCATTTTTAACTTGATCACCTGTTGACATATTCCTTTTTTTATTCTCACGTAATGCTTTTTATTATTGTTGTTAAGCTGCTGTATCCACAGACAATCTATAATTATAATTAACAAACTAGTATAGTAATGACATTAATATTGGTTCCTCTTATAAATTTTATTTCTTTCTGTATTTACCACCCAAATTATATTCAATCACAGGCTAATTTTGTTGTTGTTTTGTGAGCCTCCTTTTTCACATGGTACATTCTCATCTTCTCTTGCCCACTGGCACAGATAATTAGAAAATGAATCTGCTACATGTCACTATATAAATGCAAATAGAATGGGAATCCAGTGTTATTGAGTGATCCTTACATTTACAGAGGACTAATTCCTTAAGCACTTATAGGATGAAATTGGCGACAGTATGCTAATTTTTACTTTGATAATACTAATTTTCAATTTAGTGTTATAAGACAGTCCAGGTAACTATAACCAGGAAAACTTGTACATTTTTCTCATTTTAACTCCCTCAACTCACATCCCATTTTAATATCTGTATCATATATTTTGCATATTTGTTCTCAGTCCAGAGTGTTAAATATCAACTTATGAATTTAAAAATAAAAACATGAATTTATCTTAAATATATTAAAATCCTATAAATCTGCTACATATTGCATATACACTTAAATTTGAGGAGACCAACCAAAATTTTGCAGTTTTGGCTTGGATATTATTAATATCACAAAAAGATATTCTAATAAAATTCCAAAGGTATTTTCTACATTACTGTTAACCTTTCCCCTTGGATTTAATTTATATTTTGTATATCTTACTTAATAAATATACCATTTAATATATTTGTGAGAGATAATATTCTTTTTTAATTTTAATCTAGTCTGTATTGATCCAGAGTACAATTGAGTTAATGCCCAATGATGATGCTAATACTGCATCTTTGTATAATTACTTTATGGACAAGTAGACTATATTTTTTGGTCCCACAAGATCATTTGGAACTTCTTCAATCTATATAGAAAATTATCCATACATTACAAAATACATAATATATTAAAGTATATTTTGACATCATAATGACTTTTCACAATTGAAAAAGTAATAGTCTATTCACTTTGTAGATAAAAAACAATATTAAAGTAGCAATTTAAACTATTTTACTAAATTAGTTTGGGTATATATTATTAAGTTGCATTTGAATAAGTAGTTTGAGAAAAAATATTTGAATGTAAAACATTGAGACATAAAAAGCATCAGATATAGTGTCGCACTGATTTTTACAAAATCCTTAAAAAATTAGAGTAGCAACTGCTACAATGAGCAAATTCATGTGTCCACAGTGATCAGTTTAATTACTCATACAGATTCTCTATATCCATTTGAGTATTCTTTAATATAGTTCATGTCTTCCAGATGTATTCTTCTTAGTGGTGTCTTTATTTATTACTTATTGTTATCTTTGTCATCTTTATATATTATTTAGTAGACAGGAAATAATATTTAGGCATAATGTGTGTATTAATATGTTTGCATATATTTATATATTTCTGTTTATTTGTTTATTGATAAAGACAAGGGAAATGACAAGATGATACATACCAAGAAAGTTTTGTATCTCATGACAAGAGTTTATTTTCTTATATATTAAGTGTAATCGAGTGAACTAATAGTCAAAGTAATTGGAACAATCTCTCTTTAGGGATCTGGTAGAAGACAGAGTAGAAGTCACACTGGTGTATATTTTAAATAATTTTGGCTCCAAATTAACAAATTGTGCAGTATTTCAAAAAATAGTTTGACAATAGCAATGAAGATGTCCAAGCAAGAGAAACACAGTTGTGAATTTATTTAAAAATTAAAAATAAGCTGGGTGTGGTTGCGCACACTTGTAATCCCAGTACTTGAGAGGCTGAGACTGGAGGATCCAGGTTCACGGCCAGAGTCAGCTACTTAGTGAGGCCCTGCACAACTTAGTGAGACACTGTTGGAGACCGACAGTGCTCAAGGTCTGCCTTTGCTGACTCACAGGCATAGAAATCTGTTCCTACAGAGATAAAGATCACCATAACATGCGCTGACTACTGACTCAGGGCAAAAGCCCTGCTTTGCTTCAAGTTCCAGGAATCAAGAGGTTTATTCAGACTTTATCAGGCTGTTATAGCAATGAATTGCATGAATATTTGTTCCTTGAACTGTGTACCCTCAGATGATTAATTTTCACAAAATGTAACCATTGTAAGAAAACATGAACTTTGACTTATACTCTGGTGCTAAAAGAAGTATATAAGGACTGAGCTAAATAATCTCCGGTGGGGCAGTATTCACTGTCAGCCCTCCTGAATCTATCACTTGTTTTTCTCTTTCTTAAGCAACTTTTGTCTTTGTTTTTCTCAAACCACACTTTCTCCCTCCAAGCTTGTCTGATTTAGCCAGCAGGCTCTGGTAAGACACTGTTTAAAAATAAAGAATAAAAAATAGGGCTGGGGGTTTAGATCAGAGGTAGAATGCCTCTAGGTTCAATTCCCAGTACAAAATAAATAAATAAATAAATAAATAAATAAATAAATAAATAAATAAATAAATAAATTTTAAAAAATTAAAAATAAAGTTCACTTGAATTGCAGGATACTGATTACCCATTTTTCTTATACAATAAATGATTTAAATGGTGCTCAGGTTTTGCAACTGTTGTCTTCAATATTTGTTAGAGTATAAAATGATAGTAATTAAAATTAATAGATTTATGTGACACTGTAAGTCTGTCAAAAGTGAAAAGAGAAAAATCTGTAATAACAGTGATTTCTATATCAACCCTATATTAATTTATTCCCTACTCTTCTCGTGATTTTCTTTTAATTTTAAAGAATATGTTTGAGACCATGTGTTGCAGTCTTAATTTTAGAGTTATCAGCTTGGTTTAAATTCTTATTTTAAAAAATGAGAAGTTGAAATAAATTAGATAAAATGCATATATATCTTATAATAAAGTAAAAAGCACACATTGAATGTAAATTCTTGCCTTTTACTTGTAGATTTGGCATCTAGTTTTTAGTTCAAAATCATTTAAAATATTTAATTTTCTAAGTGTGTAACTTTTTACTTGAAATAAATGTTAGTATCAAAGTGGGAGCACAACATTTTGAACAAGCCCTGAATTGATTTTATGAGATTTACCTTTTTGGATATGTATCAAAATATTGATTTGGGGGACTTCATATTTTCAGACAATTATTTTGATAATAAAATATTTTGATCCTGGTGGTAGTAGGGTAAGGATTAATCAGTCATTATTTTGGATATATCTGATGTCTGCTAGGAAGTCAAGTTTGATATTCAAATGCCTATGTTTTGCATAATACCAGTTACAGTATATAAATAAAAATTAAAATGCTAACATAATGGAAAGACAATCTCTTTCTTGTCTAAAAGAATATTTCTTTTGATATTTATATAGTGCTCAGCAAGAAGTATTTTTATTTTATTTATGGACATACACTAATAATATCTAGAAAATTTTTTAAACACTTTCGTCTTTAGGATTCAAGTATTTGAGTCAAGTTTGTCTGAGTAACTATTTAATAAGGACTGAAATACCCCGTAAGTAGAAAAAGACAAACCTGTCTTGATTTGAAGTTTAGAAAGTGAACATGGGCCTCCATAATCCTTCTGACAAAGGTTTATAGTTTTAAGTTTTCTCAAACAACTTGCTTCTGGCAAAACCAGTCCCAAATGGTTTCAACTAACTTCTGAATAAATGAGAATTAACATAATCCACACTGAAAGAGAAATTCCAATTGGGGGAAAAAGCCTATGTTTATGTATTATTTTAAAAGCAAGTTGACCATGAAATTAAGAATGCACTTGCTTGCAAGAACAACATACTTTCTCCAGTTTGCTTCAATCATACATGTTTTCTTTTTTCACTTAATACTGGTTTTATTTATTCTATCTCTGATCTTATTATTTCAGTGATAACATTATATAAATTCATGGTGATGCATACCTATTATCTCAGTACTTGGGAGGATGAGGTAGAAGGATTGCAGTTTCAAGACCAGCTTTAGCAATTTATTGAGACTCTTAACAATCTAGCAAGACTCCATTCCAGTTAAATAATAAATAAATAAATTAATTAATTAATAAAGGCTGAGAAGCCAAGTGTGGTGGGACATGCCTGTAATCCTAGTACTTGGGAGACTAAGACAGGAGGATTAGTAATTCTAGGATAGCCTCAGCAATGTAGTAAGACTCCCAGCAACCTACCAAGACCTTGTTTTAAAAACAAAGAATAAAACGAGCTGGAGGTTAAGTGGTAGAATCCCTTGAGTTAAAATATATATATATATATATATATATATATATATATATATATATATATATATATATACACATATATATGTGTGCAATGTAATTGAGGGAGTTATAAGAGAGTATAATGAAACATTTTAATATTTAATAATAGTGGAATTTTTCTTACTGAAATTTAAAATGCTAAGTTTAATAATCCAAAAAAATTATTGAATAATAGGGATAGGTACTTCTCCAACTGAAGCCAATTCCATTCAGATAGTATTGCATCATAATCAAAATATTATATGATGTTCCATCTTCCACCCATATTTGAAGGACAGAAACATTTTATTTTTGCATTACTGGTGATTGAACCATGTGCCTCCTGCATACCAGGCAAGTACTATATTACTGAGCCACATATCCAGCCCACATCAGCCATTTTAACAGTAAACAAATAATAGTGACATTATTATTTATCTTTCACTTAAATGCCTGGACTTGTACTAGTTCAGGGAATATAGTGCCTATGTCCCTTGAGAACATTTAAGGATCAGGTTTTTTTCCACTTTTTGTGCCACCATCACCTAAGTTGCTCTCATCACAATGGTCAATTCTTACATTTGCAATGGAGAGCAAGCTAGTTCCTTTTAAAACAATTACCTAAAGTTGCTCACATAATTTGTACTTATCTCCTGTTAGTCAAAACTCAATCATGTGGCCATACTATTTGACACTGAGTCTGGGAAATACTGTCTCTTGAAATGCCCAGAAGAAAAAAAAAATGAATAAATACTAGGGCAACATTTATCATCCTCTGCCATAGTTTCTTATGGATTGATAAAATCTATCCACATATATTCATCTGAAAACATTTCTTGATAATATATTACATACAAAACTTTTTTCTGGGTCTGAGAACATAGTGATGATAAAAGCACTTTCCTTTGTTTTCCCATTTCTCTCCTACCATGAGACTAGTGTTCTCCTTCTTTAGCATAGCACTCCGGTTATTTCTTATCAGTGTATCAGATCCTCTACTAAGACTACATATCTTCTCCAAACAACATGTGTTGTGTTGGGACTAGGAATGCTACCAATCCCAGTTTTTCAATAACTGAGATGTCTCAGGCTGCAAAATTTCCAGTGATAAATTTTGGTCACCTATCATCTTAGATAGGTGACCAAATTTTACTATCTATCCCTTTTCAAATCTTCTGTTCCCATGGGTGAGTACTCTCACCCTTTCCATAGTTTACATTCATCATCTATTTGAAATGAAATATTACATCTTCTTGTTGCTAATGTTTTCTACCTTGTCCCTTTCCTAGATAATAACCCATTGATATCTATGTCAGTTTATTTTCTGAGCAGTTACTATGTTCTAAGAAAAGATGTGAATGATTTATGTCTTATAATAATTAGAGCATTGTTTAATCATCACTGTCTTTGTTATAATTACTATATTTAGGTTTAACATATGAAGAAAAAGCTAAGGTGTATCAATGATTATTTGCTTAAGATCACATAGAATGGCCCATAAGAGATATTGGATATGTGTCTAGACTTCTTTTAGCAAGGATCATATTTTTAACTTTATCTATCCTATCACCTTCAATGTGTGCTACAGCAATGTCTTTCTGTTTTCTAGCTTCCCATTTCATTTTTCCAAGAATGTCCAGGCAGTGATCACAAATATAGATGCCTATGAGTCGACCATCAGATAACATATATGTGGAAGTAGTCCAGGTATGAGATGAAGGGGTTGAGTTATTCATATTGTGATCAGGCCTAACATCCAATTGCTTTGTCTTCTAACTGCTATAAGAGTCAAACAAAATTTGCAAGCAAAATTTTGATTCCATTTCCTTTTTGCTCTCTTGGACTTTCTGCTCAGTTTGATTTTGTCCTTTTAAGTTGTTTTTCCAGTAGTTATGTTCACCATGACTTCCCAATAACCTATTAGGTTGTCAACATATTAAGTAGCCCATTTTATAGGCAAAATGATTACTTATTGATAATATTGTAGTTTCAGCTACACCCTTCACCTCAAATCTACCATTTAATTAATTGGAAAACTTTTATGCATTTATCATTTGCTTTTCCAATGTGGTAAATATCTAAGGGATAGTCTGCTTATCCGCCCTGTATCCCTCCTTTCTATTTTTCTGTACATTGCACCACAAGTTACACGTTCTTATAATATCCCTTCAATTGTCTGCCCATTGATTATCTGTACTGTGTACATTTTTAATTTTTCCAGATATGAAACTAATCAAGGTTAGACTATGAGTACTTCCCCCATGGCTTTCGTGGTTAGAACATAAAGACTAATAGATGCAAAGCTGGAACATTTCTTAATTCTGCTTTTCTCTACATGTGTACATCACTCAATTTCTCTTGCAGACTAGCTTTTTCTGCCTCCTAATTAAGTTTTATATCCAGCTCAAGCACTATCAATCAAACTTTTGTTCATTTCATGAAACCCATGTTATTGCAATATTATTCAGACTGGCGAGCTACTGTTTACAAACAATAGTCTAAATAATACACATTGTAGTGGCTCAGAAACGATTCAATAAATGGACAAATACTAATAAAATAATTTTCCCACAACCTTTACTGGATGAGACAAAAGTAATTATTTTTCTAAAATTAGGAGAAAAAATTATGGGATGGATTTAAATTATATATATCCAACTATATCTCATGGGTTCATAGAAATCACACAAAAAGTGATATCTTGCACAAATATTATTTTTGTTTACTAGCTAATTATTCATAAATATTTTGCAAGATAAAGAGACAGTATTATTAGACTGTACAGTTAATTTTAATGATGTTACACTAAATATAAGTTATTTCCTTCACTTGAATATTTAATTTTATAATTGCAAATGAGGCCAAATTAATCACTGAAGGATTAAATTAATAATAAATTTGGAATGTATCCACATGGAAACAGTAGAAAATTCTATTGTCAACTTTCTCAATTACTAATTAGTTTATGGAAGTATTTGTTCAAATTAAAATTGGACAGATGGGAACCAATTCCAATTATCTTGGAAATGTTATTATGACATGAATCTAGAATTTGCTTTTGTAAATAATGAGATAAAGATTTGAAATAAAATGTTTGAAAATTAAACCCTATAAACCTTTCTTTCTAAAACTTATAGCAAAAACTGATTAATGGGCAAATCAGGGACACAGATAATATAGTAGAGATGAACCTCAAAGTTCAAATGTGTAATACTTAACTGTTAACTTGTAGGGCTAAAATAACTTTCTTAAATACTTCACCATTAAAATGGAAGAAAATTTTAATACTTTGGTAAATGATATTTATACTTTCCTAGGAATTACCAGTCTCATTCAGATGTGAGAAGATTATTTGGGGTCATCTTGTTATACTTATCAAAAGGTTAATGGTTGATTAAGTTTTAGTGTGGAAACTTCAATGACATTAATAATTCAAACCTGTATTTCTATTTAGAACCTATTCTGACAAAAGAAAATGATTGTATGTGTAAAGAAAGGCATAACATAATGATTTTTTTTAACTGAGGAAACATTTTAACATATTCTTTTTTTTTTTTTTTGGCACTGGGGATTGAAGCTAGGGGCATTCTACCTGCGAGCTATACCCCCAGCCTTATTTTTTATTCTTTATTTTGAAACAGGGTCTCACTAAGTTGCAGAGGGTCACTAAATAGCTGAGGCTGTCTGCTAACCAAGATCCTCTGGTCTCAGCCTTCCAAGTACTGGGATTCCAAGCATGCGCCACCATGCCTGGCTACCACTTTAACATATTCTTAATATTTTATTCTCTTATACTGTTCTCAGATTTTAAATTAATTATAAATCTGATAATAGACTGATTAAAAATTATTATCTGAAAAATAAATTCACTGAACAAGAGCTATAGGGAAAGTACCAACATAATTTTGGGAAATCTGAAAGACATATTAAGAAAACAATCTCTCTCAAATAGCTTTTGGTAATAGACTTTTGATTCAGCTGTAATATCACTGCTTCATTACTTTTCATCATGGAAAATAATAATGATGAAAACATCTGTATAGGAGGATTCAAGGCCTATCTTCATCTATCACTCCCTCTAAACTACTTTTCTCCTCTGCTCAGCGCTACCAAACCCTACAATATCCTCTGTTTTTTAGCTAAAGACAGTTTGTGAATGTTCTTCTAAAATGTATCCAGCAGTTCCCTTTCAAATTTAATATTTGTCTTTGTATGGTATATGAATATTTCATAAAACCAGCTGATCTCTCTCTTTTCTGGGCATTTCTTATTCTATCTTCTTTTTCAAGTCATTTGGTGATAACTTAGTTTCTTTTCTTGCCCTTATTGGAAGGGTGTAACCAGTTTGCTTTCATTCTGTCTTCTATTTTTCCATCTGTTTATGAAGGGACAAGTCTGACTACAACTCTGAGTACAATTTTAATCCTTATTGTATGGAAAGACAAACTGTTTTCTCTTGTGTGTAATTTAATTACAGTTTACTCGGCAAATTGTATAGTTTCCAAGAGAGTTGTGCTGTCTGTGTCATTTTGTAGTTTCTGTTGTCTTCTAAATCCCTTATGATATAAATTAAAGCATTTCACTCTCTGACTTGAGCTCTTATTAGTGTTTTAGAAGTGATAATTAATCATATGCTTTTCTTCCCTCATATGAATTTAAAATCAGCTGAGAAGTAGATGTGGAAATAAGGCAGATGGAGATTAAAATGTCAGATTAATTATGTATAATAATGAATTGGAAAGTGGCCTGGAACTTGGGGCACAATGGACTTACTGATACCTACTACAAAAACTGAATGTATTAGTCCCAAACTGGCCAGTTGTAGATTTCCTACAAGGGCAGACAATTTACACATGAAGGAGGAAAGAAAAGCGTAGATTTCAAGATATTAGTAAAGTGTCTGCTCACCTGCTCATGTTCCATTATTTCATCCCAATCCACTAACCAGATAGTTTGCTTTTTCTCCCAAGGCACGTCAGAATGGATGCAGTAGATTGAAGCTGAATTTATTTTTCTTTCCATACTTTACCTTTTTTGATTAATGGGCTTTTCTATGTAAATCTGATAAGTAGGAGATAAAAGTCTCCATCACTCACTTTTCATCAGCCTTCCTTTATTGTCATTATTGTCTTTCCCCAGTCCAATAAAACCATGAGCCCTCATTAAATGAAAATATCAGGACTACTGTGCTCCCTCTCCACCTCCACTCCTCCCATGTACCACTAGGTTAACCAAGATTGATCGCTTTGCAATCATCATTCAGCAACAATGTAATGAACACCTTTGCTGCCAGATATTATGTTCAGCCTGAGGGATGCCAAAATTAACAAAACACAGACTCTTTGCTCCAGCTGTTCAAAGGATATTATTTAACATGTATTTTTAGGAACCTGTGTTACTTAAATCAGTTAGTATTGTCCTATTTGGATATTATTTTCCTTCAGTATTTAGATTGTGTTTTAGGGTATCACTTGTACAAGATTATAAATCATTCTCTGTAGGAAGACTTTCTCATAATTTTATTTCTTCTGGCTAAGTTACACTTTGTTCAGATGTTCTTTTTGCCTTACTAAGGGTTGTCTAAGTGAGTTTTTGTATGAGACTTTGTATGTAGGAGTACTGTTACTGTATAAATGCACATCAGGTTAATTGATTTTCCTTTTCTATTTCCTGGATGTTCTGTAGTTTAAGGCCTTTGTTCTTTGATTGATCTGATAACTTTTTTGTGACTCATTTGATGACTCATGCATCATAGTGGTCTAATTTCACCCCAGCGAAGTTATCTTGCTATATTTTGTTTGAGTGTTGCATGTAAACTGCCATGTCAAATTTTATCTGTAATTGTAAACATTTTCTGGTGAACACATCATTGATCCTCCTGTGACCTCGCATTGGCTTCCAGCAGTTGACACTTTGCTCTGCTCCTCTTCAGTTTTTTATTTATTTATTTATTTATTTTTCTGATCAACCCACACCATCGAGGCTTCTGACTTATACACTCTAATGGGGTTACCCTTGAAAAGACTTGGTCAACTGCATCCCTTAAGCATAACACAATGATCACATTTGTATTCTGAGCTTATTCTACCTATCTGGAGCACTTAGCAGTTGACAATTTGAAACATTTTCTGCTCTTGATTTCATGACTAGCCTTATTAGACTAGCCTTATTAATTTAATATTGCATGGGCTGTCCCTTCTCCACTACTATTATTGTCCCTGTCTTGAGAGCCACCATATTCCTATCAACTGGTTGAATTCTTTACACTTCCAAACCGTGCTGCTAAAAGCACCTCCTTGGTAATTGTGCCATATGACAAGCATGAGACCTTGGGTTAAGAAGTCTGAAGTTAGATAACTTTGGTTCTTCCATTTAGTTTCCGCAGGAACTTTGGAAAATTGCTTTACCTCATTGTAAACTCAATTTCTTCAATCGTACTGTGGAGATAATAATAGTATCTGTTTCCTAAGATATTTTTGAGAAGGATTAAATCTGTAAATGCATGTACACTCTGTAGAAAAAAATGCCTGGTTCTCAGTGAGTGTTCTATAAGTGTTAGGTATCACAGTTATTATCATCTAAAGCTCTAGTTGAGTGTTCTGTGATAGTGATGTGCTACAGGGCCCATTTTCCCTCTTCAGTAACTGCCAAATCATATTTACAGTTTTCTGAATATCATATCACTCAGTGGGTATTCTATAATTACACAATAAAGAAAGTGAAAATTTGTGGTGCTAAATCATGGACAGAGTCTGAAATTGGATGCTACTTGCTAAAATCTCAGAGAAAATGTTCATATTTCAAGAACACAAAAGTTTTTTTTTTAATTTCTGATATCTTTTTTACTTCTGATATCTTGCTTAGAATAGCAGACAAGAAAAACCCCAGATGTATGTGGCTATTATCTTCTCTTATTTTTCATTTTGTTACTTACTGTTCTTGCAGCCATATCAGAGTAAAATGTAGTTATTTTAAGCTAATCAAAATGTCATATCTATTAAATGACCTTATGAAAGTGAAGGGAAAACATGTAAACGAAATACTCCTTCACAAAGATATGCAATTTTAAAGAAATAATAATGTGCACATGTCATTTTTTAAATTAGATGTTTCAAGAAAATAGCTTCTGGTATTTTATCCATCATTCTCTATTTTCCTTGAATATCTGATAATCTTTATCATATTTAAAATGCATTTTCACTGACTCCATTCATTTCTTATATGCTTATTATGTTCTCCTGTCAAACAAATGTATATACTTATTAAATCAGAGAAAACTACCAAAATTTAGAGAAAATGTATAACCATTTTTATATTTATTTTCTGTAAAACGCATTTCTTTTTATTTTTGTGGTACTGGGAATTGAACCTAGGGCATACTACCTTCAAACTACACTCTAATCCTTTAATTAATTCTTTCATTTGTTTATTGACACTGGGGTTGAGCCCAGAGACATTCCGCCTCCAAGACACACACTTAGACTATTTTATTTTTCTGTGTTGAAACAAGATTTCACTAAGTTGCTGAGACTCGCCTCAAATCTGCAACCCTCCTGTCTCAGCCTCCCAAATACTGGGATGACAGATGTGCACTACCTCATCCAGCTTATTTTTTTATTTTGAAACTATAGACAAGAAATAAGAGAAACAAGACGAGTAACATCTCTCTATGGGTGCCAGGTCCTCATTAAGGCTCAGAAGGATGGATTTCCAGGATCCTAATTAATCTTGTCTTGGAGGGGCTTTGTACTGTTCTCTACCTTCAAAATAAAAGGTGCCCAGGATGAATAGCTAGATCCATCAGAAATGAGTTAAGCCCTACCCACAGAAGAAAAATTTTGAATTTCAAGATCAAGCCAAACCAGGGTGGATCTGCAGGCCCATAGATGATTTAAGGTTCCTTTTTAGAACAGAAACAGATAAGTAAACCTCTCCAAAATTCCTAGTTTGGGCTGCCTTACTTAAGATCTAGGTCATTTCTCCTCTCAAAGGTTGCTTTACTTCTGGCTAAGCTAACCAATAAGGCATCTAAATTTAGGAAAAGAAAACCCAGGGAGACTTAGTGGATATTTAATTTTGGTTTCTCTGGTTTTGCCCTTCATGTACTTCTTTCATCTCATTATTCCATCTCTTTTCCCTTGGCCCTGATCTCCTAAACTTGCTAACTAAATGTTTTCTTCGACCTCCAGGATCTCAAATTTCAAATGAGACTCAGTTCAAACTACTGACTCCTCTGCAATTGACACAAACTACTATGAGGAACTATGGATTGACCTACCCGCTCAGAATCAGTCTGATTACAACAGTCCCTAGACAAAGAACAAGAGCAAGAGTTGCTGGCATGTCTAAATCCATGTCCAGCTTGGAGAAGCTATAGAAGACAAACTATCTTCTCTGTTCTATAAATTACTTTAGGGCCTCTAGCTTTTTTTGGGTGGGAGAGGGCAAGTTAGGTAGTTTACAGATGAGCAGGGCAATGAAAGGAATGGGACAGAGGATCCAGTGAGCTGTCATGAGAAGAGATAAGAAATAATGCAACTTCAATTTGCCATTTTAGATCCCCCTACCTTCAGGATTTCATGTAGGCAACTGGAGAGAGCTTCCAATATTGCAGAAACTGCACAGGCACACTAAGATGTGGCATTAAAAGAGATAATTTCCTCTCTCAAATGAATATACATGAGGGAGACAGTATCCAGAGTAAATAAACGCCATCATGCAGAGAACTTGCTGCCATTTTCCACCTCTGGAAATGGACTGTTCCAGACCCTTTCTCTAGACCATTCCCCTTTATCATGGCCTTATCTTAAGTTGTGTCCCCATTTACCTAAATAAACCTCTTATATTCCCCTAAAAAATAAACAGGGTCTTGCTAGGTTCCTGAAGGTCTTACTAATTTGCTGAGGCTGGTCTCTTACCTGTGATACTCCTATCTCAACCTCCCAAATACTGAGATTATAGACATGTGTAAAATGTATTTATTACAAATTAAAATGGATTTAAATTTTGTTAATAACTGTTACATTCAATAGTTTTAAAATTATGTATTGAATTTAATAAAATAAATTTTTAAAAAAATCATTGATATTTTGCCATACTGATTTAAAGTCCAATTATTGTTTTGAGAAAATTCACCAAAGTATCAAGAATTTTTGGTCAACATAGCTTCAATTCTATGACTTCCTGACATTATGATACAGGCACTAAAATGAATAGAGATTGAATAGGGACAAAGTGTAAATGGGAGACATATCCCTATTGTTAAATACAAAAACTTTGTTGTTACATCCAAATAATTTTGCCATATATATTCTGAAATTTTTTGGAACTAAAATATTTTGTATCCTTATTGCAGGTATGAATTAAAGTGGTAATCTCACGGATTTTAGATGCCAATAACCATTTTTCACAGATCTCCCACTTCAGACACATCAGGGCACTTCATGTTTTTAGTCTATAGTTTCTTTTCACCCTTATTCAGACCTCCTAAACTACTACAAAAGTTTCACTAACTTCTTTCCTGATTCCCTTTCAATGTAGCATTAAAAGAGCACAAATTTTTCATTATTAAAATATGGAGTGGCCTCTACGCCCTCTGTTATTGCTCAAATGGGTAATGTGGTTTCCATCATGAACAATTCTCACAGGCTATATCAAAGCTTAGAAGGCATTTTCTCCCTCTCGGCATCCAGCTTACCTTCGTCACCCTTCAGTTTTGATGCATCTATTTCCTTTGAAATCCTAAGTCATCAGGTTACCAGGATCCATGCTTGTACATTCTCCTTTACTTCCTCATGGTAGCAGTTATCTCAATAATAATTTTAAAAGTAGTTGTGACATTGGCAGTTTAATATCAATTCTCTCTTCTCCATCATAAGCTCCATGAGGGCATCAGACACACAATCACACAGCCCTGTGGCAGCACCAGAAAGAAAAGGCGACCAAACCTATAACTCTGTCCCTCCCTATCTCCCCAGATGCCTAGCGGCAGAGGGGAGTGTGAGATCTACAGGGAGATGAGTGCAGACTCTACATAGTGGGTGGCTGAAAAGAGACCATAAAAAGAGAGAGTAGGAATTCAAACAGACCTTGACTGCATGCCACATGCAAAATTCTGAGGAAAAACTGGGTTTAGAAGTTGCAGACCAACCTAGGTTTTTCTGTAGAGAGTTCAGACTCCCTGTGTTTGCTTTGGGTTTGACCCTGTTCCTGGAACCCAGTGCTGAGGGCCTGTGAAAACAGAGAAGGACACCAGTCCAAAGTCTCACTAGAGGCCCTAGCACTAGGGATGCAAACTGACTCCTTTTTTCAGGTTTTCCAGCAAGTGGGAATGCTTGGAATATGCTAGGGAAACTACAAAAATAAGTGGACCTTAAACTGCTGAAAACATTCACCCAGACCTAAAATAGCTGCAGAAGCGAAGTATGAGAGTTTTTTGTTGTTGTTGTTGTTGTTGCTGTTATTTTTTTTTTAATTTGTTATAGGTTTTTGTGTTTCATTTTGTTTTGTTTTCCTATTGATGCTCCTGTGTATTTATGTGTTTGTAGTCATTTTTTTTAAGTTTCCCTTTAGTAGTTTTTCCCTCTTTCCTCCCTCCTTTCTTTTCTTTTTCTTCTCTCCAATTCTAATGGTGCTAGATATTTAGTATAAAATCCTTCTGAAAAATGAATGAGTGCACTGCCACTGGAATAAACCTCTAGATAAGACTAGAAGAGCCTTTTCCCAGCAGGTAGTAGTCAGGGCCAGCTTCTCCCTTCTCCTCCATCCAACACTGCTTCATTAACAAAGTAGAAAACCCAACAGGCAGGGGAACATGCTTGAACTAGAGCTTTGGCGCAGCATTCACATCTCTTCTAAACAAGCATCAATTCAAGAAAGAGAACACGGCAAAGGAATATTCCAAGCCACAATGTGATTCAGCTCTTCTCCAACAAAGACATTTTACTCAATCTTGGAAAACAATTCTTAAGTTTCTTCCTTTTTTTTCCTTTTTCTTTATTTTCTTCTCCTTTCCTTTCCTCTTATATGTATGTGTGAGAGACTGTTTTTTCTTCTATTTTGTTTTTTTTTTGTCTGACTCCCAGTGCACCTGTTTGCCTGTGTCTTACATTCTATCTGTTTTTATCACTATATCTATATATTCTATATTGTTTAATAGAATTTTTTATTCTCAGTATCTTTATTTTTATTGTATTTTTAATAACCTTACTTAATTTCTTATTCTACCTGATTTTGTTCTTGACTTTATTATTGCATTCCTCACTCTCCTTCTTTATCACTCACTCTTCACCATTGATTATATCACAGTTTGCCGTTTTATATACCAGGTGACTCCTCTAAACCCCTATTGCTGAGGCTGAACCAGATAGGTGGCCTAACAGGATGGACTTCTAGACACTGACAAACTCAATTGACAGATGGGGTTGACCAGCACCCACATATAGAAATTTTAAAACACACAGGATACAAGCTGCACTGGCCCACACTTCAGAGACTACCCCCTATTAGGAAGGCAATAGGCAGGTACACAGTACCTAATACTTGGAACCCATAAACACCACCATCACAGTGGGAAGACAGAGTCCTGGAGTAGTTGCAACCCAGTGCTGGCAATCAACATGCAGATCAACAGAGAGGTGATACGGGACACAATTGCAAAGACGGCATTGTAGGGTGATAAATACTCAACAGAAAGCAGTGAATATCCATAGAGATGAAACTATTCACTTTTAAGACATACCTGAGGTAAATATTTACCTCCAGA
Source organism: Graphiurus murinus (assembly GCA_004027655.1). Lineage (NCBI taxonomy): Eukaryota > Metazoa > Chordata > Mammalia > Rodentia > Gliridae > Graphiurus > Graphiurus murinus. Next base: position 21,549 of record PVLC010007826.1, on the reverse strand, counting down.
ACAAGATATCATAAACAGAGAGATTAGACATAGAAATCCATAGTAAGTAAAAAAAAAAAAAAAGCAACAAAGAAACAAACTTATGAAACATAAGAAACCTGAAAACATAATAAAGAAGAATAGCAAGGAAACAATGAACCCCCACAACCCCACAACAACAGAACTCACCAACTCAGAGTTGCAGAGAATTCCAGAAGGAGAATTCAAAAGTTCAATAGTTGAAATGATTCAGGATTTCAGAAAAGACTTCAGGGAAATCACATGAAAGATTATATCAACAAAGAAACTAATACCCTGAATAGGAATCAAAAAAATCTCTGAAGGAAGTGAAATATGCAATAAGTGAGATGAAAACATCAATAAAAACCATCAATGGTAGACTACACCATATGAAAAAGAGTATCACTGTTAGAAGATGACCACTCCAATGTTGGGAGCCTTCTTAGTCATCAGCCTTAAGGTTACCGCAATCTGGCTTGTGAGGAGCAGAAACTGCCCAACCAAGGATCAATGAGACCTATTAGCAGGGACCCTGATGATAAGCAGAGACTCTGACAATTTTCTTATTTCCCCAAATTTTAACCTTTCATTCCCTGATTCTTCTGTGACTACTTTGATATATTTCCCTGACTCATCCCATGATTGCTTTGCTGTTTCCTGTGATTAATCATTTCTTACAATATTTTGGTTAAAACCCTAAATATAAGAAAGACACTGGTAGAAGGAGAGCTAGGATAGATATCTCTCTCCTCCATAGCCCCTTCAACTGCCCTCTTTCTTTGATAATAATAATTTTTTCTAAAAATCATTCTAACTCTACTATCATTCATGCAAGAAACTTCTAATCAATCAATCAACACCAACACTGTCCACAACAAATGATGTCCAATGTTGGCCAGGAAACTTAAAGAGTTTTGGCAAGCCTCTCCATCACTTCAGTTGTCAAGGCTGCAACCAGCTTGAAAGGGGACTACTTAGGGCTGGGTAACATTTGAAGAATAATTTGTCTCATATGCACTGTTTGCTTAGGCTCGGGATGGAGGTTGCTGTTTTCTCTGCTTGGTCTCCCATTGGGGTTGCTTTAAACCTTTTTGAGAAACACAGGCCTTTACTCATTACTAGAGAGGCTTTTCAGCTTGGGATACCCTGTGCTGTTGTACAACCCTTTACTCCCACTTAATTGGCTATGGGGAAAACCAAAATTAAAAATAACGATGCTTTTCTCCTCCACCCACTAATTAGTCTGTTGAGTAATCTTTTTAGAAATTATTTAACCACTTGTACTCCATTATATGCAGCTCTTAAGAATAGTTTGGATAAGGGTTAAAGTGATGGAGACCCTATCTTTCAACAATGTCCATCATACAGTATTATTCAAGGTCCTAATCCAAATAATCTACAGTATATTTTAAGAAAACATGTCCTTTTTATTTTAAATTGTTTAAAAGCCCTTATTCACCCTTTACTGACCCTTACTTAAAATAATATTTGGCTTTTAAAAATATTTAGTGAGGTATGCATACATCAGGCTTTACAAATTTTTATAATTCAATTTTCTAATCTTGTTTGTTCTCTTACATTCAAAAAATTAATTATAGGATTCTAAAATTCTACATTTTAATCCCCCCACATGCTGACAAATAAGAAGAAAGAACAAGATAAATTTACAACAAAACATAGCTTTTTACTACAGAAACGACTGACTTTCATTTTTAAGTTCATGGATTTTTATAAATTAATCTTTGTATTGAGTGTATGTACTTTTTGTTCTGATTTTTTTCTCTAACTAAAGGCTTTCTAGATTTCTCTTTTTTTCCCTTTCCCCTTCTACTTAACAGCTATTCAAAGGTTTTCTGTTTAATTCCTTGAAAAGAAGAATAGTGGTAGTTGTATCTGGTATGGAGTCTTCCTCAAGGATTGACAAATGACCACCTAAATCACTTGACTTAGTATCAGCCTTGACTGGTAGATCCTATCCAAGGCAATCTCTGATGTATACACTTCTGTGTTTGTGTCCTCTGTTTTATGGTCCATGGCTCACTGGCACAAAACAAATGTCTATAATAGTTTGTATTTTAATATTTAAAACTTTAAATTTGGCACTATGTTTAGTCACTTATCATAAAAATAAAATGCTTGACAAATTAAAGTTACAAGATATTTGTTTTCTGCCTATGTTTATATATGCTTGCATGTATAAGTGTATTGTCTGTTATATACATGGTACCAAAATTGGCTTTCAAATAAATGTGTACTCATAAATTAATAGAGAATAATAATACCAATAACAACAAAAATGGATCTAAATACCTTTTAGTTCACAAGACAAATCTTTCAAAAGTAAGTTAATTTAAACTTGTTGATAAAAATAAGAGTAAAAGATATTAAAAATTAACATGATTCTTTTTCCAGGATGCTTGCCAATAAGAATTATATTTGTCTATTTTTATTAGATTTTTAAAGTATAATAACCATTTTTGCTTAGTTTTTTTTCCAATTACAGGAAAAATCTTAAAATGCTAACTATGCTTGCTTAATATCTTGGTTTTCATTGATAATCTAAATCAGCTACTAAAATATTTGAATTGAGTAAATATAAATGGTGTAAGTTTTTATAAATGTCAATTTGAAATATATTAAAATTGTGTATAAGTTAAAATATTAGAATTGCTAAATACATAATATTCTTGGCCTTTTAAACAGCAGCAAAAGACAATATATCAAAGTCTATCAAATGTTTTTAACACTGCATTCTCTTAAATGTTAACTAAACATAAAATAGTAAACATGAATTTATAAGTTAAAATTCTAAATAAAATGTGATTTTGTATATAAAAGGCTAAATAATTTTATACTGTATTTTGTTAAAAACCTGTTTTTAAAACAAAGTATGTTACCTTACTTAAAAGGAAAACTGTTTACATTAAAAGATTTTTATAAGAATTGTTTTAAATATAAGAAAACCCAATAGATATCAAAAGATATTTATAGATATAAATCTAAGGCCATGTCATAATAGCTAAGTGGCAATCCAGCAAGATCCCTAAAAAGCCCTTGATCTGACTGGAGTCAGGCTGTTTATCACTCTGCCTATGCCAAAAGATGGCTTAGAAACCTGTGTGGGGAGGATGGCTGGACACAATCAAAGCAAGTGTTGTCTGTTATCTATTTTAGGCATCCCAGCACTAGTCTAGACTCTGCAGGTAACAATGAGAGGGAAATAAAGCAAGCCCACTCCCTTTGGCCTCATGATTAAAAACTTTAAAAAAGGGCTGATACAGATCATTATAGACCCAAACTAACCTTGCAAAATTGCATAGCCTGTGCAAAGTAGAATGGTCAACTTTTAGAGAGGATTGGCTGCCAAAAGACTTATTAGATCTAGGCATAACCTCATGCATTTGGAACCAAGTCACAGGTAGCCAGCCCAAAATGTTCAGATCATATCCCTTATATTGACAATCAGCTCTAATTGGTTCAGAACCCCCATGGCTGTGAAGTTCTATCTCCCAAATGTTAGTCATCAAAAGGGAAGACTGTAGTGGTCAATCAAAGAACTGGAAGCAGCAAACAGATGAAGCCCATCTATCTCCCCTTTTGGAAAATTCCCCAGAAAAAAACACATCAGCCACATGACAGCAGCTGTCAGCCTCATTGGCACCCATCTCCACCTCCTAGCCCCCATCCAACCAGCCATACAGTCTGGCAAGCAGAACCCTGATTCTGCCATCCTCCTGTAACAGACCCACCAGCTACATCTGATAAAGTTATAGATCATCCCTGTATGGCAACAACATTGAAAAGCCACAGGTTTTTGGTTACTTTCTCCACTCTGTCTTCCAAATACACACTCTTTCTTGGCCTGATCGCTGCCAGCTTCTCCTGACTCTTCTCAACACTAAAGAAGGACACTCTGTTTTATAGACAGCAGCCCACTGGGCTGAGAAAACACTCCAGCAGAAGTCCTAAACCCCCAGGTTTATGCTCAAAAATGTTTTCCAGCAACAGACCACCAATGAGACCCAAATGATCCCAGAGACATGGTGAAATTAGAGGCATACTGAGAAGTCCTCCTCCAGGGCTTTGAAAGTGGGTTACCAAGGCAACCAATAATGCCAAGGTTGGGGAAGTCCCTCAAAAACCTAAAGAAAACCTCAGTACCTTTTGGGAGTGATTCTGTGAATATTATTCACTTTTACTCCACTTGACCCTGAAACACCTGAAAACTGACGAATGATTAACACTGTCTTCATCAGCCAGTGTTAATGATATTCACTGCAAACTACAGTTGCTGGAATGATTTGCCACAATAAATGCTTCCAAACAGCCTGAGGTAACAAACAAGGTTTTTGTAACCATGATATGGAAGAAAAATAAGAAGCAGAATGGAAATGTGATAGAAAGCTGACCTCATCTCAGCAGCATGTAGTGCTCTATGATAAGCCAAACAGGAAACCAACAGGTCAAGGGCCCCATGAAGAGACATCAGGCCCCTTCACAACTTCTCTCTTGTTTGATGACTAAAGAGGATCAGGCTCCAGAGTCCCTAAGGGGCCCGTGGTCCAAATGATGGGGGGTCCATAGTCTCAACACCAAAGCAGAAAATCCAGTGGTGAACAGTTCAATACCCCCCCGCCCCACTAATCAACTTGTTCTAATTGAAACAACAGAAAAAAACCTCCCAGCAGATATTTTTCACCTTCCCCACAGATGTACTCCAGGGGTCAATTTCACTGCTGTGTCATAACCTCAGTAAATTCAGAACAACTATCTCTTTTTCAGATGAGGGTAAAATGCCAAACTCTTAACTAATTTGCTTCTTTCAAATGCCCCAAGAAGAATAATAGAGACTGTACAAGGGGCAAAAAGGAGATTGCATCAGCCCAGAGATTATAACCCAGTAGCCCACTGTAAGGGCCAAGGACAATGCACATAAAATGACTACCAGTACCCAATACTCTGACTGGTCCTGGAAAAAATCCAGCCCTATTTAAAGAGACTTCAACAATATGATTACCATCTGACTTTTGTGACCCAAGAACTATTTGCCTTTGCATGAAAAGACCTAGAATCTTGAACTAAAAAGCAGTACACTTGGACTTGATTGCCCCAAGAGTTTAAGGACTCTCCAATTACTTTTGGAGAGGCCCTGGCCTGTAACCTAAAGTATTTTCCTTCCTGCATATTGGGCTACACCCTCCCTCAGTATGTTGATGACCTTCTCCTCAGACATGAGACTCTTGAAGGCTATGCCAGAAAAATGGGCCAACTGAAACACTGTGTACAAGATCTCTACAAAGGACCCAGATCTACCAACAAAAAGTGGAGTATCTGGCATTCATCATCCAAAAAGAAAAGAAACTGTTGTGTGCAGGACAAAAAGAAGACAGTCCAAGCTAATTCTGCCAACCAAAAAGGCCTCCAGAAATATCTGAGAGTATTGGGGGTCTGTCACATTTGGATTCCAAACTTTGATGTCACAGTAAAACCCATTTGTGTGAAGAAACACACACACACACACACACACACACACACACACACACACACGCCTTTCAACAACTTAAAAGGCAGCTACTAAAGACTTTTATCTTCATTTTCTCAAAAAAAAAAAGGAAGATAGCAGTCTAAGTTCTGGTCCAATAACCAATCCCAGGTTTACTGTATGAGAACTCTACTGTACAACTAAAGGTGTTAAATACCTTAAATCCAGTCACACTGCTGCCACTCAGTGATGAACCACCTATCTGGGACTGTAAAAAAGTACTGACACAAATTCACTCAGGGAGGCCAGACTTAAAAGCAAACCATGGACCAATCTTTGTATTAAAAGTTACCTGGGACATGGCGATTGCCCTGGGTATCACCTGGGAGCTGCACTCCACATATGGGCAACAGAGTTTGGACAGAATAGATAGAGCTAACAAGAATGGTTATTAAAAATACAAATATGTTAGGTAAAGTTCAAGCCTTACACTTAGTCCTGTTTAAAATTACATTCCTTTTGTCTATATGACCATTTTTCCCTCCAGGAAAGCCCCAAAGGAAAGAAAAAATAGGGAGGAGAAATGTAAAACTGCTGCATCCCAGCAGAGTTGGATTTCTCTTTTATCCTTTACTTTTGTTTATAATAAGATAACTGTGCTGTTCAATATTGCTTAAAAGTTTGTTATTTTAGTCAGTCCTAGCCAAAATGTAAATATCTGAAAAGAAAAACTAACTGCTTAAAGTCCAGGCCACTGTAAAACTTGGATAGATGATTTTAATCTGTTTCTTACTTTGTTAAGAAAAATGTACAAAATCATTTCAAAATGTAAAGTCAAGAAGGGAATTTTGGCAGAAAGGAACCAGTATATAGGGATGAGAAAGAGATGTGAAAAAGGTATATGAGTATTGGTAAGGAAGGATAAATGAAAAGGATAATTTTTTTTAAAAAGTATCTTATATGGTAAAGTTTATCCTACATTGCCCCAAATGGGAAAGAATGGGATAATATCAGAAGGCTAATAGCAAGTCACAGAAAGTTTGAATATGTCTCAGAAAGTTTGTGGAGGATGAACGTTAATATTGCATGTGTGATAAAGATGACTATATTTAAAAATTATTCAAAAATTTTACAGCAAGGTTCTATTAAGATAATCTCCTGTGTTTTCTTTTCTTTCCTTTTCTTTTCTTTTTTTTTTTTTTTTTTTTTTTGAGGTACTGGGGATTGAACTCAGGGGCATTCTACTTCCAAGCTATACCTACAGCCCTATTTTTTTAGTCTTTATTTTGAAACAGGGTCTCACTAAGTTGTAGAGTGCCTCAGTAGGTAGCTGAAGCTGGCCAAGAACCCGGATCCTCTAGTCTCAGCCTCCCAAATGCTGATGCAAGCGTGCACCACCATGCCCAGCTATCTCCTGTGTTTTCTACTGTCTCTGTTTTCTATTGTTATTTAAATTTCACTTTTTAAGTGAAATTTAACTCTTGTAATGTTATATTTGTGCTGTGCAAATGTTAAAAATAAATGAGTATTAGATAAAACAATCAGTTTAGCTATCCCAGACCATTACAGCTGCTTGAAGCCAGCAGCCCCAGAGCCAACAGCCCCAGAGATAACCTACTAGACTGCATACAAGAAATCTGAAAAGTCAAGCAAGCTGATCCTGTGGAGGACAACTCACCCTGCTCCAGTCATACTCAGAAGTTGACGAGACGTGCATGATGGAAGGCTGAAGAGCACCATATCTCAGGCCATAAAAATGGACTCTAAATTTTATGTCATAATACCTTAGCACTAAAATTATTAGTGGATTTATGATGATCTTAATTTTAACACTTATATGTCTACCCAATTTGACTTTGCATTGTTAAAATGAAAAAATAAATGACTATCACAATTTATGTATCCAAAATTGTCAAACTTACTATTGTCAGATTTGATGCATGTCGGATTATATCTTCTGGCAGCCTGAAAAACCAGTGAAAGTTCTCCCACACTGACAAATACTATTGGCCTTGCCTCACAGACAAAAAAGGAGGAAATGTTGGGAGTTTTCTTAGTTATCAGCTTTGAGGTCACATTTCTCTGGCTTGAAAGAGGCACAAATTGCCTAACCAAACACCAAATGAGACTGATAAGCAGGGACCTTAATGATAAGCAGAGACACTGACAACATTCTTATTTCCCAGAATTTTACCTTTTCATTCCCTGATTCATCTGTGACTACCTTGATGTTTTTCCCTAACTCATCCCATTACTGCTTTTCTGTTTCCTGTGATTAATTATTTTTTACAATATTTTGGTTTAAACCCTCAATATAAGAAAGACACTGTTGGAAGGAGAGATATTTCTTTCCTCTTCAGTCCCCTCAACTCCCTTATTCTCTAAAAATAATAATTTTCTCTAAAAATAATTCTGGCTCCACTATCATTCATGTGAAGACTTCTAATTAACCAATTAACATCAACACCATACTCAACATTCCAAAAATGGACACAGAGTATATAATTAAAAAAATCAATTTGATAGCATGAGTTGGACATCCAAAAGTTTTGGGATAACTTTAAAAGAGAAAACCTAAGAATAATATGCTAGATATGGGTCTAGAAGTCAAAACCAAAGGAATCAAAAGTCTCCTCAGAGAAATAATAGAGAATTTCTCAAACATAGAAAGCAAGGTTGATACACAGGTATAGGAAACATATATAACTCCTATAAAAATAAGAATCACTACAGACTTCTCAAACCAATAAATTCCAGTTTCTCACCATGCACAAGCATCAAATCAAGATGGATCAAAGACCTGGAAATTAGACCAGAAGCTTTGCATTTACTTGAAGAGGGTATAGAAGCAATACTGCATCATGTAGGCATGAGTAAAAACTTCCTCAATAAGACCCCAAAAGCACAAGAAATTAAAACAAGGATTAATATGTGGGTTGGCATTAAATTGAAGAGCTTCTGTGCAACAAAGGAACCTCAAGAGAAAGCTGACAGAATGTGAGATCTTTGTCAGATACTTCAATGATAGAAGAATAATATCTAGAATATACAAAGAACTGAAGAAACTCACTGCCATAAAAACAAATAAGTCAATAAAAAATGGGCAAGTGAACTAAATAGACATTTCACAAAAGAAGAAATACAAATGGCCAATAAATACATGAAAAAAAAGTTCAACATCATTAGCAATCAGAGAGATGCAAATCAAAACTACCCTGAAATTTTACCTAACCCCATTTAGGATAGCAAACATTAAAAAAACAAACAATAATAAATACTCTTGAGGATGTGGAGAAGTAGGAACTCTGATACATTGTGGGTGGGATCACAAATTAGTGTAACCACTTTGGAAAAGAGTGCGGAAGATCCTCAGAAAAATGGAAACAAACCTACTATATGACCCAGGTATACCACATTTGGGTATCTATCCAAAAGAATTGAAACCAGACTACCATAGTAATACACACATACCTATGTTTATAGCTGCACAATTCATAATTGCTAAACTATGAAACCAGCTGAGATATCCATCAACAAATGAATGGATTACAAAACTATGGAATATGTATGGAATTTTACTCAGCAATAAATAACAAAATTATGTCATCTGCAGGGAAATGGATGGAACTGGAGAATATTATTCTAAGTGAGATTGGTCAGTTACAAAAGGTCAAATTTTCTCCCTCATATGCAGAAGCTAGGGAGAATTTAGGACACAAGAAGGACTCCAGACAAAAGAGAAATCTTAGTGGAGTGAAGGAAAGGACCTGAGGGAGATGGGAGGGGAAAGAAGACTTGAAGAGAGAAACACTTACATGGACATGATGTACATACAGGAACTTATAAAAGCCAATCACTGTGCTGAGCATAGGAAGGTGGGGAAGGAGAGGAAGTGGGGTGAGAAGCAGGAGACATCTCAGCAAGTAATATATATATATATATATATATATATATATATATGCTTCTATTACCCTTAACTTCATTAAGATGTATGATTAAAATACACCAATAAAACCACTTATTTTAGAAATTTGCACCTATTTTCTTAAAACTTTCATCTGTTTTTTAAGAGACTTGTTTTACCAAAAACCACATGATAATTTAGTGACGTGTTTTTATGAACCCATTTAACACAAAAGAAATATAGTCTCTCCAAATAATGAACATAGCAAAGAAGAATATTTCTTACATGAGAATATGAATTTTTAAATGAAATACTGAGATGCTAAGAGATCATCTTTAAAACACAATGTAGAATATCAGTATTTTTACAATATATAATGATTTTTACAAAAGTTCATTCTATTTCTCTCTGATAAGGAGACCATATGATCTAGCAATACCACTTCTGGGTATCTCTCCAAAAGAATAGAAACAAAACTATCAGACCAATGCATCTATGTTTATAACTGCACAATTCACAATTGCCAAACTGGAACCAGCCAAGATGTCCATCAGCAGATGAATGGATTACAAAAGTATGGGATATGTACACAATAGAATCTCAACCATAAAGAAGAACAAAATCATGTCATTTGCAGGGAAATGAATGGAACTGGAAAACATTATGATAAGTGAGAATAGTCAGTCACAGAAAGTAAAAAACTGTATTCTCTCCCTAACATGCGGAAGCTAGGGAGAAAGTGGGACATAAGAAGGACTCTAGACGAAGAAGGAGAAACCTTAGATGAGCAAAGAGGGTGATTTAACTGAAGGTGATTGGGGGAGGGAAACATCCTAATGCACATGATGTACTTTCACAAACATATGAAAGTCAATCAATAAACTGAACTTGAGAAGGAGGGATGGGGGAGGGAGTGGGGTGGAAACTGGGGAAGGGTTAAATGAGAGATGTGTGCATGTATCCCTTTACCAGCTTGTACCTAACAAAGATGTGTGATTACAATGCACCAAAAATAAATAAATGAATAAAATAAATCCTTAAAAGTAAAAAAAAAAGTCAAGCTGGTTTTGTCAAGATATCAAAGTATACATTTTCACTTTGGATATTGATTTGATGTACTATTATTTTTCCTTATCTTTGTTTTTCTAATGGACATTTTTACACATCCTATTTTATTCTGTGTCTCAAGTCATGCTGGTAATAGAGTATATCATAGAAAGGATACAAAAGTTTTTCAAAATGAAGTCACAGAATCAAAAGTGGACAGTGTCACTGACTTTGAAAGCCTGGGCTTCTTTAAATATTATTGGCTTTAGGCTGGAAAGTCTGAGAAGGCAATATATCAAGAAAATGCATAGGGGGCTGGGGATTTATCTCAGTGGTTGAGCGCTTGCCTAGCATGTGCAAGACACTAGGTTCAATACCCAGAACTACAAAAATCAAACAAATAAAAAAGAAAACATGCAGCCTGGTATTGAGAATATAGTTCTTGCTCAACTGTGAGATAAAATTTAAGGTGGAAAATACGTTAGGTCATTTTTAACTATATAATCCAGAGCATCATTGCTTCTATGCTCAAAGTTTATGTATTTAGTATACTTCTAAAAATAAAAACAGTGACTTCAAAGTGAAGTCCAAAACTAGTTGGAGGGAAAAAGGAAATAGATATCAACTTTTAGGAGAATGTTTCTGTTAGCTATCAATAGATATCTCTGTACATTTTAATCTTTATCATATGTTGTTTCTTGTTTTAGTAACACTTAAATGTTCTAGATTGTGGGATAACTAAACAGAGATGATTGAATAATATGTCAATTATGTTTTATTATCTTATTTTCTTGCTGTCATAATTTTCCTTATTATAATTGTGATTCCATATGCTACAGGACAATGCTTTAGCATCTTTTAAATACACATATGCAATATATTTTAGGTATATTTATGGTGGGATATAAATGTTTTCTGTTATATTTGAAATATTCATTAAGGATTTGTATTACTTTATTACTTTTTCTTTGCCACAGGCTCTAAGGATATATTTTTGATATAATAGGTCAGATTCCTTCATAAGGAGGGTTAATATTGTCCATTCAGTGCAGGTTGATAAATGTTAATGGGTGTGAAAAAAGGGGGGGGTTTGTTTCCCAAGGGCATATTAAATACCTCCCACACTAATGCTGCACAAAATGTAAGATGTAAGGATTTGAGAGGGCAGCATTTAATTTACTGATTTTCTTTGTTTTACATCTGACAGAATAATTATTGTGACATTATTTCCCTCTCTATGTCTCATGGAAAACTTAATACAAATTTATATACATATACATTCATATATTTTTGATAAATTGATAATTTTTCATTACTTTTTCTTTGTAGTTAAAATTTTTTGCTTCATTAATGTTGACACTCTGTTATTATTTCTTCTTGGTGAATTGACTAATTTTTTTACAATGCATTTTAGTACTTTGCTTGATTGCAATATAACTATTCCAACTCTATTTTGATATGATATACATTTTTCTATTGTTTTATTTTACTTCTCACATAATGTTTAAAATGAATTTCATCTAGAAAACATGACTTTGCATGTTTTAATTCATTCTAATAACCTCTGTCAGCTGTGCATGGTGGCACACACTTGTAATCACAGTACTTGGGAAGCTGAGACAAGAGGATTGCAGGTTCACCGCCAGCCTCAGCTACTTAGTTAGGCCCTCCACAACTTAATGAGACCCTGTTTCATAATAAAGAATAAAAAACAGGGCTGTGTGTGTAGCTTAGAAGTAGAATACCCTTCTGTTCAATCCTCAGTTACACACACACACACACACACACACATACACACAAACCCTCTTTCAATTCATCTATCTAGGTATATTAATTACATTTAATGTAATAATTAACATATTTGAACATAGGGCTACTATTTTATTGTTTATTTTATTTTTGATCCCTCAGGTGTTTTTTTGAGTGGGATTGTTGTTATTTCTTCTTCTTCTTTTTCTTCTTCTTCTTCTCCTCCTCCTCCTCCTCCTCCTTCTCCTTCTTTTTCTTTTCTCCTACATTTCCCATTTCCTACCTTCTCCAATATTATTTGAAATATTTTCTTTTTTTTTTTTGCGGTACTAGGGGTTGAACTCAGGGGCATTCTACCTCCGAGCTATGCCCCCAGCCCTATTTTTTATTCTTTATTTTGAAACCGAGTCTCACTAAGTTGCGGAGTGTCTCACTAGGTAGCTGAGGCTGGCCGCGAACCCGGATTCTCCGGTCTCAGCCTCCCGAATGCTGGGATTACAAGCGTGCGCCACCACGCCCGGCTATTTGAAATATTTTCACCATACCATTTTACTTTATTATATTCCTTACTACATATTTTTGTGTATATATGGGTATGAGTTTCTTTGTGTTAGTTCTGTTTAGGATTTATTGCCTTTAGGGATTTATAAGTTTTTGTATTTCTTCCAATTTGAATAATTTTAGGTAGTACTGTTTTGAACAATTAAGGCAATATGCTATTGAATTATCTTCAAGTTCCCTGTCTATTTATTTATATCCTTTCTGCTTTTGAGAATTTCCAGTACAATTTTATTTCAGTTATTTTATTTTATATCTACTTGAATACTGAAATGTCCTGTCTCTACATTCATCTCAAGAGTGTCTGACCTTACTTCTCATAGTATAAATACAATAGTTGCTTTAAAATCTTTGATATTTGCAACACCTCTTTCATCTCATTTGGCTTCTGTTCATTGTCTTTTCCTTTGAACAACTTATGGATTACTCTTTTCTTTACACGTTGATTAATTTTGGATTTTTATCTTGGATATTTCAAATACTATAAGAGTATATATTTTTATTCCTATAGAAGATCTTTGTTGTTTCCATTTCAGCAGGATATCATTTATATACAAACTGTCCTCATTGTGTTGATACTCTAGTATTAGCTTATCTTTCTAAATGTTTATGGTGATCTTTCACTCTATATGCCAATGAAGCACAGTCTGTAACCTGGTGATCTAACTCATAGTTCTGTTATAATAACTTTTGGTATGATAGCCAGGTGTAGTGGCACAGGTTTGTAATCCCTATACTTGGGACGCTGGAACAGGATTATCACAGATTCAAGGCCAGCCTCAGCAATTTAGTGTGACACTGTTTCAAAATAAAAAATAAAATACAGCTAGAGGTAGAGATCACAGGTAGTATGTCCCTGAGTTCAGTCTCTAATATCATAAAAAGGCATTGATATGTTGTTTATGGTCATTTCATGAGTGATCATTTCTTTAGTGTTTCTTTAGATTCATACTCAGTTTTATGAGATAGCTCTCCTGAGCTTCTTCCTCCTGGTCAACACCCAAATCCATGGCAGATTGCCTATTTTTCTAATACAAGAACTGTTTAAGAATGACACTAGTGGTCAGAGAAAGTAGGGAAGAGCCCATGTTTCATTTCAGTTACATACAGTTAAAGAACAGGTTGAGCATACTGACTCTATTTTATCTGACAGCAGACATAGTTCCTTATTTTTAATGCTTAATCTTATATTCTCAGCCAGTTAAAAATATAATACTTAGGCAAAAAATAGGGTTTATTTTTGTAATTTAATCTTAGTCTTTTATAAGCTTAGATATCTAGTACTGGCTTTTAGTTAATATATTTGAACACTGGTTTCAAAATGACTGATTTAAGTTGGATGTAGTAGTACATATCTGCAATCCTAGTACTCAGGAGGCTGAGACAGGAGAATCTCATATTCAAGGCCAGCGCAGGGTATATATTAGTTCAGAAGTAGAGTGCCCCTGAGTTCAATCTCCAGTACTACATACACAAAAAGTATAAGACAATATATCCTATTTGATCAATCACAAAAATTACAATTATTATAACTTTTTGTGCTAAGAGAAACTGAGAACAGATGAAGCTATATAGGTTATCACTGACAAGTCTTTAACAAGAGACTTATATGGGCTTCTACAATCTATGATTTACTTAACTTTCCTGGCCTACTGAGAAGACACAATTCATTCTGGCCATATTCTTCATGTGTTTATTCAAAAGAGAATTATGTACATAAGACTTGCTACAGTTAACAAAAATATCATCATTATCATATTTATTTCTCTCATTTTGAGAACATGAGCTCCTATAGCTCAAGAACACACACCTAGCAAATAAATTACATGTATTAACATTTGAATGATTAGTAATGAAATTATAAAATTAGAATGATCTACCTAATCAATTATTTTTAAAAATCACAAAAGGAAGAAAACATACACATATCTTATATATCTATTAGGTTTATAACTTACTTACATTTATTTCGATTCTTTCTGTTAAAGGAATTTAGTAGCTGCTTGAATATTAGCTAATTTTCACTTATTTCATATATTTATAAATTAAAAATGGCCATTTGAAACTAAGAAGGACATCAGTAGATGAGAATTCTATGAACTTTGAAAACCGTGGTAGCAAAATGTACATGTGATCACCTTTCAAAATGTATTCTTTAAGGAGAACAGCAAAAGTGATGCATTTTCACTAGTAGGATGTAATTTTCTGGTAGGCATTTGATAGCTGAGCAGTACTCTAATATTCCCCTAAAATATATAATCAAGTCTGAAACATTATGTTTAGATAATCAAAACAGGAGACCGATATATAAATTCTGACATATCTTGCATTAAAATCATTAACTTATTCCAGTAGTATTCAAAGTTACTAATGTGTTTCTTTTTAGAAGAGGATAAATTATTAATTTAGATTATAGTAGCAAATATTTTTTTTCAAAAATATTTTAGGTCAGTTTATATTATATGTGACAAAAACAACCTCAAGCCATAATATTTAGTTCAAAAATAGTGAGTAATAGAGGCAATAAATATATAAATAGATACTAAGAATAAGTTATATTTGTAGTAATAGAACTCCATTTCATTAGAATAAATTGACTAATTTAATGATGAATTTTTACTCAGAATGGTTGCTAACCTCTGGATTTAGTTCTAATCCATTAGGAAGAACATTATATAGATATGGTTAGTATTTGAAAAAATATCCACAACAATACAGAGGAAAAATCTAGATATTTTGAAACATGTAGCTACAATACTATGGTTCAGAAACATATCGATAATTAATTAATTCTGAATTTTGTATTTTAAAGGTGAAGTGTCTTTGTAAATTTCTAAGGCATCTAGAAACATGTGAAAATAGTACACTGAGCTCTAAAAACACCTCATCAAGGATCTGCAGATGTGTGTGTGTGTGTGTGTGTGTGTGTGTGTGTGTGTGTGTGTGTGAGCACTGAGTATCCAAACCTTAAGAAATACTTCCACCATCCCACCCAATATTGAGTCAGGCTGCTTTTAGTTATGAGTTTTTTTTTTTTATTATTTTATCATGTATTAACTCATTCACTCAATGCGTTAATTATGCATCACTAAAAAATGTGAAACTTTAACTGTGATAACTATGATAATAAGTAAGTGGTGCTCCAAACATAGATAATAAGTAAGTGGTGCTCCAAATGTATATAATGAGGAGGTTTGGCTCAGTCATGGGGGTCAGAGAAGCTTCCCCATGAAGAGCTATTTTAAGACTGCAAAGAGGTAAAAAGGTGAGGAGGAGGGGAAGAACATTGCAGGCAGAAGGAAGCACATGGGCAAATGTTCTTTGATGGGGAAAAAGAAACGCATGGAGAAGGGATCAGGGAAGGCCAGGATGGCTGAGACAATGAGGCTAAGGAAACACAGAGGGAAAGACGTTACTGGGGAGGTCAATTGAATCCAGATGATGCAAGAGGAAGGTCTTCTCAGGAACCAACACAAAGAAGGACAAGCAAATATAGTCTTTGTCAAAGGGAGAAATTGAGCTGGATATAGGTCCCAAAATGGCTTCAGATAAACTCGTAAATTGAGCTGGCCAATTTAAAGTAAAAAGGCCTAGTAGTTATATCTCTGCATTGCCTCCTCCAAGGGAAGAGGTGAAACTTTGAATAAATCCAGTTTCTCTTCAGCTGGAGGAAATTCCTAAAGAGGCCTGATAGCATGGTTCTGTCAGTCAGCTGCATTCTTCCAAGCTGGATAAGGAAATCCTTCATTCATGAAAAGGTATCTGGGCAGAACATCACAATGTCAGCAACACCTATCCATTTTTACTCATCCTTCAGATTAAACCCCAATGTTATTTATTTAAATGTTCCTCTAACAACAGTACATCACTATTATTTTAATAATGCTCCATGTTGCTCCCACTTGTGCAATGTCTTCTGTCACCATTAGCCTAAGTTCAATGAGGTCAAGAACCATGGCCATCTTGTTGAGTCATTTTATCCACAAAAACCAACAGTGTCAAATATGAGGGAGATACTAAATTAAGTATTAGTAGAAAGAATGAAAACCCCAAAAAAATTTTGGTTTCCACAATAAAGAACAAGAAGTTGATGATGTTCTTAGTAATTATTAAATATAAACTTGCACCGCCACCATTTGCTGCACATTTTTTCCACGTGGTGAAGTTATTTCCACAGGGACCAGAGATGACCTTGTCCAGTTCTGGACAGCTCCTAGAGTTCTCTCCTCACTGAAGCTCCTATGCTGGAAAGCCCTTTGAAGATTCCTCATGACTTATCAAGTACTAGCACTGCCAATCCCCAAGAAGATGAAAGAGTTCCTCATGTACAGGACTTTTTAAGCAGTGCTGCACATCTTGTTTTCTTGGTAGCAGAATAAACCTCCCCATCAAAGGAATAGCTGGAATAGGCCAGACACGAAATGGAATTCCTTTGGGATTGTGAATAGAATGTAGCCGGCCAGCTTCTAGTGGCCTGGTCTTGGACCCTCTCCTCCGTGGCATGTGCAAGTCAGTCTTATAGGAGGTCTCATTTCTGCAGTGACAACCTTACCTCCAGTCTTCAGTCCACTTGTGAAAAGCAAATGTTGAATTCCTAGTTGTTTTAATTCAAAGTGCAGTTATCTATGTTGTTTTGCTAATCAAAGTAGGTGTCCAGAACCTCTCCGTAGTGACGGCAAAGCTCACTCCCTCAGCTGGGAAGTGACTGCGACATAGCATAGTCCAGTCACCCCTCTTCCAGGTGCAGTGTAGGTGGCATAGTCTAATGTCCCCTCTTGCTGTGGTCAGGGCTGTTTCAGTGTTTGCTCTGGCTCCCTGACCAGCAGCACCAAGTTCTCGTGGAACCATTGCTGTAAGGTGTTAACTGAGTTACAAAGGCTGGGCTCTTGGATGACAGACACTATTAGTCTTTTTTTATTTTTTCTTTAAACAATGGTGTGCAGGGGATGATAGATTTGTATGTCAGGTCATACAAGGATTATTGCTAAGCTACATGACTGTTCAAATGGCTGAGTTGTCAGTTGGACATTTACTAGCATCATATTTATTTGTATTTTCTCAACAGATGTTAAGGTAAAAATTTTTGTCAGTGGTATCTAAAAACCAGAGTGCTCAAATGGAACAGTTGTGGAACTGTGTCTTAGTTATGTGAAGGAGGGTTTTTTTCCTCCCTTTATAGCTTATATACCTGTCTTTGCTGCTTGATTTCGTCAGACACATTGGTCACTTTCAACTACCCCTAAACAAAAACAGCTCCTTAAAAGTACTCTTCTCCTTCAGGGGCATGTACCTACCTAGTCAAAACACCTCATGCAGACAAAATTTACCTTAGGAAATTTAATACATTTTAAATTATTTCAAAAGAAATACAATATATTTGTGTATATATGTGTATATATATATATATATATATATATATATATATATATGTCTTGAAGTACACCTAAAAAAAAAAAGGAGAGTCATGGCATATTTCCTGGTCTCCTGGTGAATAATGGCATATACGATTACTACTTCTAATAGATGTTATTAATCTTTTAAAAACAATTTTGACAAAGCAGGCAAATGTTTGTTTATGTTATGGTAATTGTTATATTTATTTATTGGATAAAGTGATTATATACATTTTTGTTCATTCCCATTGGTCTGAGGATCCTCCATACTGTTTTCCAAAGTGGTTGTACTAATCTGCAATCACACCAACAATGTATTAGGGTTCCCACTTCTTCACACCTTTGCCAGCATTTGCTGCTGTTGTTTGTGTTTCTAATGATTGCCATCCTAATTGGGATTTGGTGAAATCTCAGGGTAGTTTTGATTTGCATCTCTCTGATTGTTAATGATGTTGAATATTTCCTCATCCATTTATTGGCCATTTGTATTTCTTCATTTGTGAAGTGTCTGTTTAGTCTACTTGCCCATTTTTAATTGGGTTGTTTTCTTAGCTGTGAATTTCTTGAGTTCTCTGTATATTCTAGATATTAGTCCTCTATCGGAGGAGTAGCTGGCAAAAATTTTCTCCCATTCTGTCAGCTTTCTGTTGAGGTCCTTGATGGTTTCCTTTGCTTCACAGAAACTCTTCAGTTTAATGCAATCCCATGTATTGATCTTCCCTTGAGTTGCTTATAAACAGATGATAGATATATTCTACCTAAAATATGAGAAAATAAACTAACTTCATAACTCGTATGGGCCATGAATAAATAAAATTATCTCTATTGTTTCTTAACCATAGAAAATAATCTGGACTTAAGAATAATTGAGAGTTCAGCAAGATGGCAATTTAGAGAAGCAGCATATCTCAGGCACTGTAAAACTCGATACTCAACTGCTGTGAAGGAAACTTCTCGACAAGAGAAAAAGCAGTGAAATATTAAACAAAGCAATGAAAAATCGAACCACAGCCGTACAAAACCCAGAAGACAAAAGAGGGGATAGTAAAATGGCCAGCAAATACCAAACCAGGGAACTATACCAGTGGCTAGGCATGCCATCTTGGCCTGTCCACACTGTCCACACTGTACTTGGACTGCTAGCACTGCGGTCTCTAAATACTCTCTGAAAAGAAGCCAAGGAAATGATGTGGAGTAAATGGCTACAGATTTTCAGATTGTGAATGGTCGGCATCTTGCTCCATGTTTGACAGATATCCAGTTGCAACATGTCTAGCCAGAATATGTGGCAGTGGCAGCTTAGCCCACATCTCCCTCCAGAAAGCCAGAGTGACACTGGGCTGTAAGTTATTAGAGCAGTGGCAGGGAATTGTGTGGCAGGTGATAGACTTGCAGGGTCTGAGACTTTGTCATCCACCTCTAGTGGTTAGGTTGGAGGCTGCTACTGGACACAGCAGAGGCAGGGGAGAGTCGCATAGCACACAGGGTACAGAGTCCTTACAGGGCCTCTGGACACCTGCCACCCATGTAGGGAGAGAGAAAGAGAGAGAGAGAGAGAGAGAGAGAGAGAGAGAGAGAGAGAGAGAGAGAGAGAGAGAGAGAGGCAGACCCAGGGCCTGTGGAAAACGTGAAGCTCCAGGTTTACACTGAGTTCAGTCCTATTGACACCAGCCACCTGCATAGTCAGAGAGTGGCACAGGGACAGACTCTGTGGAGAGCTCAGAGACCACAGCTTGCAGCAGGAGAGATGCTAACAGCACTCATTGCTTGCACTTACAGATGAAGATATCAGGCCAGGCTCCTAATCACTGCGGAGACCCAAACGTGGGGCTGAAAACTAACATCACTACTATCAGTTACTGGGTAAATGAGAATACTTGGAATATGTTTGAAAACCTACAATAGTGACTAGACATTAAATGGTTGAAAATATCCACACAAACCCAGGGGGACTGCAAAGGCCAAGTCTGCTCTGTATTTGTATATTTGCAAGGTTGTTTTTTTGTTTGT
Organism: Graphiurus murinus; assembly: GCA_004027655.1. Lineage (NCBI taxonomy): Eukaryota > Metazoa > Chordata > Mammalia > Rodentia > Gliridae > Graphiurus > Graphiurus murinus. Next base: position 1,406 of record PVLC010007826.1, on the reverse strand, counting down.
TTTGTTATTTTATTAATTTTGTTTGTTTACTCTTTTCCCCATTCCTGTTACAAGTTTTCTACTTTTCTCCTATCTACTTTCTTCCCTTCGACCTTTTAAAAATTTTCTTTGTCTTATATTAAATTCATTTCATATAACTATACTTAAGTACTCTCTATTGACTACTAGAATCCTCCTACATATTCACTATCTCTAATCTCTACCATATATTACTTTACTGCACTCAAACTCTCATTCTACTCCATCATATCCTCTACATTACTCTATTCTTGCAGCCATCACTCTGGCTCCTACCCCCTCAGCTAACCTTCACCATTTAATACACCACAACTTGCCCTTGTATATACCAGCTGACACCTCTGAATCCCTACTGCTGAGATTGGACAAGAGAGAGGGGAACCACTGGAAAGGACTGTCAGATACCAAGGATAAACTAACCACAGCAAACAGAAGAAATTGCCTAACAGCTCACACATTGAGGTTTAAAAAAGCATGGGGCACAAACTGTTGTGCTCACACCTTGGGAAAGACTCCCTATAATGGAGGTGACAGACAGGACCCCGGACCTGAAATCCATCAATGTCACCATTGCAGTGGGCAGAAGGAGCCCCAGAGTAGCTTCAACTCTGTACTGATTATCTACAGGTAGAAAATAGTGGGTTGGTATTAAGGGGTGATAAAAACACAGCAGAGAACAGAGAATAGCCGTATAGTAGAGGCTATTCAACTGTAAGTCATAACTAGTGGTAAATATTTACCGCCACATTAAGATACTATTCAGAAAGAGAAAATTGACATAAGAAACCTACCAACTGAGAGAAATCTATCAAAAACAACAAAGATATACTTAAGAAACCAGAAATCATGAGAAGGAAGAATAGTAAGGAAACAATGAGCCCCTACAACCCAACAATAACAGAACCTGCCAAGATAAAATTGCAGAAATTACCAGAAGGACAATTCAGATTTTTAATAGTAGAAATGATATAGGGATTTTGAAAAGAATTCAGAGAGGGCCTGAAAAAAATGAAGGAACAAAGAATCTGACACCCTGAACAGGAATCAAAAAGAAGCTTTGAAGGAAGTGAAGGTTGCAATCACTGAAGTGAAGGCATCAATACAAACTATAAACAGTAGACTAGACAACATGAAAAATAGAGTCTCATTCTTAGAAGATGAACATTCCAAAAATAAACACATAGTATATAATTTTTTTTTTTTTTAATTTTTTTATTGTAGTAATTCGTGCAATATAGCATACATCTTTGTTGCGTACGGATTGTTAACAACATATTTGCACACAGTTGTCATTTGACCCTTTCCCCAATTCCCACCCCAATCCCCTCCCCTTCCCTCCCCCTCAGGTTCACTTTGGTGAGTGACCTTGATATGATTGTGTAATTACA
>PVLC010007825.1:35251-61547 GCA_004027655.1 Graphiurus murinus | reverse complement strand
AGTACTGGGGGTGGCAGCGGGGAGGGATGGGCTTCAGCGATGGGTTCCAGCCCGAAGGTGCTGGGCCCGGTGTTGAGGCGGGTGCTGGGCTGGGCCTGTCCTCCAGAGCACGATGGATATACCAGAGGAGCCAGTTGGCGAGGAAGTCCTCCTTCCAGAAGGTGGAGCAGACATGGTCCCAGAGAGGCAGGGTCCACCCCGGCTGGCGTTCAAGTCTGGCCATGGAGAGCATAGGATAGTGAGGGACTGTCACCCGTGGCTTCCACTGCGCCAAGGAGCTCCAGGCTGCAGCCTGGGCGGCCACCCTGCTCACTGAAGATGCAGGCCTGCCAGGAGCATCAGGGCTTCCCTCCAGGTACTCCTGGGGGGACGTGCCAGGTGGGTGGGCGAGGAAGCAGGGCACAGAAGCTATGCCCTGGGACCAGATGGGAGGCCGGTGTCCTACTGCTGGGGCTGTGGAATCCACGGGCCTGCCCGCCGCCCCCCTGGTCCTCTCTGCTATCCCTCCTCTTAGGTGCCTCCCCTTCCTCAACCGGGACGTGTCTTGGTCTCCTATTACCGGCCTGGAGAGGCTGAGCTTTGCATTTCATCATGGAAGGTTTGCAGTTTTGTCAGATGCCTTTATTGCATCTATTGCAATGTTTATGCAGTTCTTGTCTTTTATTCTATTGATATAGGAAAATATAGCACTTGATTTTCTTTATCTTATTGGTGCATTATCATTGTACATCATAGATTCATAGTGATCTATTCACATGTGCACACAACTTCACTTGGTCTGCCCCTCTATAGAGATTCATAGTCAAACGTTTATATATGCACATATGTTATTTGATCTGATTTCCTCACACCTCCCTTCTACCTCCCCCCTCCCTCCCACAAACCTCTTGAACTCATCTGCCGGTCTCTTTATTTTCACAAGTTCTCTTTTTCTTTCCTGGTTTCTCTCTAGCTTCTACATATTAGAACATGCAGCCCAGAATTTTCTGAGTCTGGCTTAGTGTTCTCCAGTTCCATCCATTTTTCCTAGAAATGACAATTTTTTTCTCCTTTCTGACTGAGTAAAACCCCATTGTGTGCCACATTTTCTTTATGAATTTGTATCTGTTGACGGACACTTAGGTTGGTTCCATAACTTGGCTTTTGTTTGTGCTGTTATAAACATGGTTGTGGATTTATCTATATAGTGTTTTTTAGTTCTTTAGGAAAGATACCAAGGAGTGGAATGGCTGGGTCATGTGGCGGTTCCATCCCTAGTCTCATTCATTGATTTCCTAATGATTAACTAAACCTTGCTCACCTTTGATAAATGCCTCTTGCTTTGAGATAAACACGCACACACACACACACACACACACACACATATATATATATGCATATATATATATCCATCTTTCTACATATGTGTGTGTTTGCATAATTATGACATTTTCATATACACAGAAATAACACAATTCTGGTATGTACTTGCTCAGATTTTGAGAATGATTTGTTCAACAGGGAATCTCATCTGCAGTTTTCTTGTAATGTTTTCAGGATAATACTACAAAAATGAGTTGAAGTATTCTCTTCCTTTACTTATGAAAATTGCTTATTTGGGGTTAGTATCATTTTTCATTTTAATGATCGATAGCTTCTGGGCATGGGGTTTTCTTTATGTGAAGTTTGTGTATCACTTATTCTACTTAAAAATAGATACAATGCTATTCTGACTTTATACTTCTAAGTGAAATTGTTTTAGTAATTTCAAAGAGTTCATTTCATCCAACTTGTGAGCTTATTGGCAATAATTATTCATAGTACCTCTCACTCTCCTCCTAACCTTTGAAGGACAATAGGTAGGTCATAGTGTCCCTCTTCTGTCCTTTTTTTTCCATTTCATAATTCAGCATTTCCCTCCTAAATCGGCTGCATTAGATGTTTATACATTTTATCAATCTTCTGAAAGACCAATTTTTTATTTTGACAACCTTTTTCTACTTAGTTTTATATTTCATTCATTGGCTTTTATTTAATGCTTTTAACTTTTTCAAACTTTCTGAGAAGCTTTGGCCATTGGTTCTGCACTTTTTTTTGACTAATCGATTTTTGTAACTAAGACTTGCCCTCAAATGCTGGCTTTAGCTGCATCCCACAAGTTTTGATATGAATTTGTTGCTATCATTCACTTTGAAATATTTTAAATACTTTCATTTCCCTGGTAATTTCTTCTTTGCCTGTGGGCTGTTTAGAAATGTATGGGTTGACTTCTGAGTGCGGTCGCATTGGCAGATGCTCCACGTGCAGTGGAAAAGGCCCTGGTCTGCTGAGGGCAGTCTTGTGCAGTGCACCTTGAGTGAGGTTGGCAGCACTTCACCCGTCTCTTACATCTGTTTCCCTGTTCTATCCATTACTGACAGGAGTATCGAAAGCTCTCACTGAAATCGGGGATTTCTTTCTCCCTGTATTTGTCAGCCTTTGCTTCCTGGGTTTGGAAGATTTGTCAGGCAGAACTTAATCATTTAGGATGACTCTTGGCTCCTTAACATTAAGAATGTCCCTTGAATCTCTGGTCATTTTTCTTACATTGGACTTAACTTTGATATTAATATCCTTAATATTCCTGAGCATTTGTTTTCACATTATCCATTCTTTCACTTTGAACCTACAGTACTTACTTCCCAGGTGTGCTTCTTGTAACCGGGATGTAGTTGATCAATATGCCAGTCTGCCTTATAATTCTGTCTAGTGTAGTCAGCAGTGTGGCGGGTTTGGAATACCATTTGGCTGATTTTCATTTGTACTTCACGTTCTGTTTCCTTTCTCCTGATTTTCTGCCTTTGGCACCTGGTACTTTTTATAATTCTGTGATGACCATTATGGCCTCATTAGGTCTACCTTTCTTGTAAGGGGTTGGGCCAGGCCAGCGCTGTCTGAGGCTCTCCAGGAGTGAAGACGAGCTGGGGCTCTGCCATCCAGTGCACTAGTCACGCCATGCTGGCCACTTTGGGACACCTAACTGTGTCTAAGCAACTTGAGGAAACTAGGTATTATGTGTAATGCCAATTTTTTTTTTTTTTTTTTGTACTGGGGATTGAACTTAGACATTCTGAGTCCTGAGAGTCTTTTTTTTTTTTTAAACCATGTCTTCCTAATAACTAGAGTGTGTTTCCACTCTAGGTTAAAAGTCTCACTACTTGCCAAAGCTGTCCTAGAATCTGCTGTGATCTTCCTGTCTCAGCCTTCTAAGTACTGGGATTACAAGGGTGTGCCACCACGCCTGGCTGTGGCAAATAACTTAAATGAAGATATCCACATGTGGGGCTGGTTGCGTCACGTGGAGCAGTGTGACTCTGGGTCCCCAGAATTCCCTGTTAACGTCTCACGGTCTACTCTGAAGTGGCATTCTGTCACTTCACACATGAGGCGAGAACTTCACAACAAGCTTTGGTTTCCCCTGCACTGTCCTTTGCATGCTGATTGTCGTGGATTTTACTTCTACGTGTTATAAACGCCAAGATATATCATAGTAGTTTTATATTAATCGGTTGTTTAGAAGCACTTGTTTAGAATAAACTTGAAAGTGAGACACTGTTATTTACCCATGTTGATGTCCTCAATCTATTGGAATGCCACAGGAGGGTGTTGGTCGACTTAATGAGCTGCATGGCTGCCTGTGAGCAGTGAAGGAGGAGGAGAGGGATGGGGAGCTTGGCCGTGAGTGGGCCAGTTAGTGGCTGTTGAAGTATCGCACTGGGTAGAAGTGACGTGTCTGGGGGAATAGGTTGGGAGTAAAGGTATTGGGTTGTGGAGTGTGGGGCCCCTTTGGAAACACACTCTAGTTCTTAGAGTTTTACATGGAATGCGCTTTGTTGGTGGAACTAACTGTTGTCTCCTATCTTCATCTCATTTCCTATCCAATTTGCTTTTCAAAAACAGACACATTAAAAAAACATACTCGTGTGCCTAAATTGAATTGAAAACTGTTGAATCACTATGAATTTTGTGAATCATCTTGCATGTAACTAGGGCTATCCATTTAACTCTGAGAACTTGTAATCTATTAAGAGGGGAAGACAAAACGTAATGTAGAGATGATTATTTTCATGAGTCCTTATATTTGTTCATTATCCCTGTGAAGAAAACAGTTTTTTGTTTGCTTTATAGCCTTTGATTAGGAGTAGTGGTTTGTGGCATACACTTGGCTTAATTTCCTGTTTCATCCTCTCCAGCAGATAGTATTCTACTACAGGAAGTGGTTAAAAGTTCTCCAGTTGGTTCATTAGTTTTGTGCTGCGATGGGGGGTGCCTGGCTTCGAGGATGGACATGGGCTGGCACCATCCCAGTAGGATGATCCTTGCACAGAGCTTTTCTTGTCTTTGACCAGATTTACCCATGCTTAGGTATTGATGCAGAGAACTGCCCTGCATTGAAAGCTCTGGAATGATCCTCAGACCACACGTTTACCTCCTTTTTCAAATCCAGAATGTCTTGAAATCAGTGTCATAAACTGCCAACAGAATAATCAGTGGTGGGACCTAACACGTTCTAGTAGACACACTGTATTGAGTATTGCGAATATCTCACGTAATGTTTCCTCCTTGGTTGAATTCAGTTTGACTTCACGTGGGTGAAATGAGTATTGTTGTGTACTCAGAGGTGTGGCGACCGGGATCAGGACACTGGAATTAACTGCTGATTTATTTTGTAGTGTCCAGTAACAAATGTTGCATCATGGGGCTCGCTCGCTTGCTTTCTTGTGTGCTTGTGTCTACTTGACTGTTGAAATAAGTTCTGGAGTGTGTCCAAATAAGTTTTAATGTAGTCTCATCAAGAATTTGGTGTTGTGGTTAAATATAATGCCAACTTTCAGTAAATGGCTTCTTAGGTATATGAACCAGGAATTTGAGGAACTTGGTCACGGGAGATGTAAATAGCTGTTGGACTGTCATGACCCCTCACTTTGGGAGCCAGGGGAGCCTGGTTCAGGGGCTGGTGGCCCTGACGTGGGCAGCTCTTGGCCCTGCACAGGGAGCTTGGCTGCCCTGGCTCCTGCATCTTTACACCAGCAGAGACAGAACCAGCCAGGCCTCTCCTCCTGGCCTTACCTGGCTTGCTGGGTGGGAGTCACTCCATGACCAGTTGGTGGGGAATTAGGACAGGCAGTGTAGTGCAAGTAATTGATCAGAGCTTTGCACCAAGGTAACGGTGCAGCCTATGCCCTTCTGGAGTACAAGATCTCATTAATGAAGGATGACACAGACCTGACGACCTCGCTGCTAGCAGACGTGGGCTGCAGGAGCATCAGACGTTGACACTTCCCGAGCTGTTACACCCAGGCGGGACCAGGCTGGGTGCAGAACAGAGGCTGGACCTCTGCCTGCTGCATCTGCTGGACACGGGGGGAGATGTGGCTAGTTTGGACCACTCGACTAGCTGCCTTCCGGGGTTAGGAGGTGGGTCCTGTTTACATCTGGGGCACCTAGACACGGGCCTGTAGCAAAGGAAGGGGTGAGAAATACCAGGGCACTTGGAGGCGGCAGGTGAAAGTGATGGATACAGGGTTCTCAAGTTGAAAGTGACGATGTAGCCATACTGTACAGTAACCGTGAGGGATGAGGACTGTGCCGTCTCCACCCTCCACGAGGAGAACAAAACAAGGAGGTACAGCTACAATCCAATAGAGGAAATAAAATGAAGTAATTAACATCGTTGAGTTGTCCAAGAGAAGACAGGGAAGGGAGCAAAAGGGCAAAACCAGGCGAGGCAAGCAGAGGATGATGAACAGCCAGACGGAGTCGCCTGCCGCATCAGCAATGACTTTAAAAGTCAGCGGACATCGAGTGTGATGGCTCAAGCCTGTAATCCCAGTACATGGAAAGCTGAGACAGGAGGATTGCGGGTTCAAGGATAGCCTCAGCAAGTAGTGAGTCTCAGCAACCTAGCAAGACTTGCTAAACAAAACCAAAATTGGGCTGAGGGGTATATAGCTCAGAGGTAGAATGTCCCTGAGTTCAATCCTAAGTGCCACCAAATAAATAAAAATGTCAATGGATAGGCATGGTGGTTCGTGCCTGTAATCTATAATCCGAGTACTTATGGGACTGAGACAGGATTGTGGGTTCAAGGACAGCCTTGACAATTTAGTTGAGACACTCAGCAACCTAGTGAGACTGTTTCAAAACAAAAAGAGCTGGGGTGTAACTTGGAGGTAGAATGTATCTGGGTTTCTTTCCCAGTACACCCCCCCCAAAAAAAAATCAATGGAGTAGCTGGGCATGGTGGCACATGCCTATAATCCTAGCACTTGGGAGACTGAGGCAGGACGGTCACAAGTTCAAGGCCAGACTTGGCAACTTAAACCCTGTTTCAAAATTTAAAAGTTGGTCTGGGAAGCCCAGCATTTGGGAGGCTGAGACCGGAGGATCTGGGTTCAGGGCCAGCCTCAGCTACCTAGTGAGGCACTCTGCAACTTAGACCCTGTTTCAAAATCGGGAATACAAAAAATAGGGCTGGGGGTATAGCTTGGAGATAGAATGCCCCTGAGTTCAATCCCCAGTAGCAGAGGGGGGAAAAAAAAAAGGTTGGTCTGGGGATATATCTCTGGTGTAGAATGCCCTTTGGGTTCAATTCTCGGTTCCACACATACAAAGTCACTGGACTGTCCAGGGTATGGTGATCACGCCTGTAATCCCAGTGATAGGAAGGCTGAGACGGAAGGATTTGCAGGTTCAAGGCCAGCCTCCCCAGGTTAGCAAAAGCCTGTTTCAAAAATTAAAAGTGCTGGGCGTGTGTCTTGGATGTAAAATGGCCCTGGATTCAATCCTTACTGCCAAAAATAGTCAACAGACTAAAAGATTTAGAGCCTCTGGGAGACAGTTTAAATCTATGAGAGCAGTGTCCCACCGTATCCTAGAGGGCCAGGCTGTGAGGGAGGTGCGGAAGGTTTACTGAGCAGCGGCACCTGTGAGTGACAGGCGTGCCCACGTGTCTACCTGGCAAGGTGGACAGGAAAGAAAGAAGTGTCAAGAATAAGATCAAGTGTCAGTGAAACCGAAAATGGAATAATGAGAGTAAAGCCAAAAAATGGTGTCTATAGGAAGACATACAAAAACTTCAAAATTCTAAAGGAAGACCAATCCAGCCAGGAGGGAAGAGGAGAAAAACCAAATGATAAAGAATACAAGAGAAAAAGGGGCCATCACAAGATTCGTCAGATGTTCAAATATAATAGAACACTATCTAGAACGTTCTGATACATGATAAAGCAGATAAAATGAGTTGCCTTTTATAAAATGCTATCAATTCAATTTAATGCCATTGTGAAAGTTAAAACTCTCACTTCTAAAGAAAATCCAGGCCCATAGGTTGTGTTCTATCAAACAATTAAGGAAGTCAGAAGGCCAGTTTTACCTTAGCCTCTCAAATGGCGAGAGACCACTTGACAGCTTGTCTGGGGACCCACGTAACTGTGGCACCACAAACCAGCAAGGAGGTAGCAGAGACGCAAACCATCCGCCATTGTGTTGTCTCATGAACCCAGATGCTGCAACAACCAATTATATGGTACAGAAAAATATTTCAACTGGGGTTTATCCCAAGAATGCAAGGTTGAAGTTAACATCAAAACCTCAACCCCAGCACTTGAGAAGCTGAGAGGATGACAGGTCCCAGATCAGCCTCGGCAACTTACTAGCAAGACTCTTAGCAACCTCCTAATCCGGTTCCAAAAACAAAGGCTAGAATGTAGCTCAGAGGGAGAATGTTCCTGGGTTTAGTCCCCAGTTACGCCCCCACACACACACACAAATTCAATAAGTGTAATTTATCCCTGTTCCCAGAGTACAGAAAGGATTATGATCATGTCGGTAGTTACCAGGTAGAAAACACTTGACCCAAGTCAGTATTCCTAAGAGTCAGGTTCCTGGAGCTCTGGGGGTCTAGGAGTATGGTCCATGCTGTCTTCAGAGATGGTCGCTGACCCCCAGAGGATCCCTAGAATTGTCACCAGGGTCTGGAGAATGAAGAATGTGGCACACGCATGTCCTGTGGTGTTCGCACAACCGTAGTGTGGTTAGAAGCCAGGCCTGGCGTGAAGACTCCGGGAAGCCTTTCCCCGTTGAAGAGGCACATGCTGGGGGCAGGGCATGGAGGACCAGGGACTGGTACCCAGGTGGGTTGTCTAGCATTAGTAACTTTGTTAATTGGAGATGGTGACAGGCTAGACTGAGCCGGGGTTCCCCAGGGAAAGACCAGGATTTCTGGAACCAGCTTATAAAAACAAACTTGAAGATGAAAACAGGCTACTCCTCTCTCCCTGCCCCTGTGCCCATCAAACAGAACAGCTTTGGCAACGATGAATTCAGCTCCTGATTTTGTGATCAGAGTGGACCTTTTGTGTTCCTGGTGCGGGTCTGATTTGTTGTTGTAGTTGTTAAACATCTTCGTCTAGCGCTTGGACCTTAACGTCCCACCTCAGGAGCAGCAGCAGGAACCTGTGCGCCTTGGTCCTTGCAGAGTCTGCCTTCCGCCGCCATGCTGTTCCAGCGAAAGGGCCTCTAAAAATAAACACCCTTGTGCCGATGTTTTCTGTAGCGCTTCGCATTCTGCTCTTGTATAAATATCTGCCACGTTTCCACTGGGAATTATCCCTGTTATATATTTTACAGACACTTGACTGTCGTCTAAACGGTTTATTTTATTCCCATAGCTAGAAGAAAATACAGAAGGAATTTTGTAACGTGGATGTGATTGTGGCCGAGAGTTATGTTTTGAGAAGGAGCTAAGAGTAAATTATATTACCGCTTTTATTGTGTTTGTGTTGACTTTCCCGTTGTGTTCCGAGTTAGCATTTGTTGTTGGAAGTTATAACTGGAGGTGGCGTGGTAATGAGCGCGCTTTGGAAGTGTCTGACTTGTGTTTCTAATTCCAGCTGGTGACAAGTATATTTGAGTCTTTCTAATGAAGAACTTCACTCTCCCTGCAGATAAACATCACCTGGAAAGCAGTTTCTACTGCTTTGGGCTATATAAGATTTTTATGCAGAAAGATGGCCTCGATGTTCACTTTCCATACTGGTCTGTTCATTAAAAACCATAACTTTGCCCGGCATGGTGGCACACGCCTGTAATTTCAGTACTTGGGAGGCTGAAACAGGAGGATCACAGGTTTGCAGCCAGCCTCAGCAATTTAGCAAGACCCTGTTTCAAAAGAAAAAGACTTTGGGGTATAGCTCAGAGGTAGAATACCCCTGGCTTCAATCCCCAGTACCACAAATGAGCAAACGGTAACTTCATGGAATTTGCTTCTGAGAAATAAACTAAACGCAAGCTGTTTTTCACAAAGCTTTGTGAATTTACCACATCTTTTAGGAAGACTGAAAATATAGTACCAGTGTGACGTCCAGCAAGCAGCAGCTATGCGCGGCTCACGTGGAGCTCCGGTCTCACCAGGATGCCCTCTGGCATGGCTGAGCTGGGGTGCTCCTCCACCTTGTGTGGGGCTGCTCACCCTCCTCCGTAGGACTGGCCCTGCTCCTGTCTGCTCCTGCCGTGGCTCGACACTGAGGGGCCTCTGAGTGTCCCTCTGCACCGAGTCACCTTTCCTAGAACTCATCCCCAGACCTGAGTCACTTGGCAAACCATCCCAGGAGGAAAACCCATGATGCCCACAGTCTGTGCTTGTGAAGAAGGCCACTGGTGTTGGGCTGACGTGCACCTTGAAGAGTGAGCTTCAGCCTGGCGTGGTGGAGCTCCCCTGCGTAATCCCAGGACTTGAGAGCCTGAAACAGGAGGATCTTGGGTTCGAGACCAGCCTCAGCAACTTAGACTCTCAGCAACCTAGTGAGGCCCTATTTCAAAACCAAAAAATATAAGGACTGGGGGTGTAGCTTGGAGGTAGAATACTCTGGTGTTCAATCTCCAATATCATTTTTTTTAAAAAGTCCCAGGACAGCCGGGCGTGGTGGCGCACGCTTGTAATCCCAGCATTTGGGAGGCTGAGACTGGAGGATCCGGGTTCGCGGCCAGCCTCAGCTACCTAGTGAGGCACTTCGCAACTTAGTGAGACTCGGTTTCAAAATAAAGAATAAAAAATAGGGCTGGGGGTGTAGCTCGGAGGTAGAATGCCCCTGAGTTCAATCTCCAGTACTACAAAAAAAAAAAAAAAAAAAAAGTCCCAGGACAAAAACCAAGTTCTGGCTATTAGGACTCTCCACCGGGTATGAAAGCTAAGGCTACAGGGACTGTTTAAAAAAAAAAAAAAAAAAACTTTAGGGAATTCGATCCCAAGACAAATTTAAGGTGACTCTCCATTTCCTTTTTCTTCCGCTTGTTCTAGTTTTTCACGAGGTAGCGAGGATAATGAACAAGCCGTTGATCGTCCTCAAGAGATAGGGAGTATCACCTTTCCTTGGAAGAAGCATAAGCAGCCATTGAAAAACAAAACCCAAAGATGCTACACAGGGTTTCTTGGCTCTTAAAAAGCTACCACCCCAGGTGCCACCCCGGAATGACGGCAAGCCACCGAGGGTTCTCGAAGACCGCTGTCCTGCAGGCTCACTCTGCCTGTCTCTCCCAGGCGCTGCTCTTGTCCCTGGCCGTGGGTCCTGGACTCTGGACCAAGGCACATGTTGGCTTCCCAGGCCTTGTGTCCTTAGAGTGTTAGGATTTCTTTTCTAACAGGTCATATTGCTTTGAAGATCCTGCAAATGCTTTGGGGTTGTATGGACCGAGTTGAGTACTTCTCCATGGAAGGTAGTGTGCAATCCCTGATCTCACGCCACACACATGCCTTTCCGAGTGTCCGTTTTGGCAGAAAACAAGTGTCGCATTGCTAGAAATGTGGGTGCCATCTCTCCCAAACAAACCCATGTGCAGTCAGGATGTGCCGTGTTGTGCGAACATTGTAGCAGAAGTTAACTTTCGTGACAGTGTAGACTGTCCAAGGTGAGTTCCAAGTCTAGACGTTAAACCTTGCCAGGTCTCTGGGGGAAGGTGCAGTGTCTTGCCTCACTTCAAGAAAAGAACAGTGTAAATGGGACAACTTGGTGACTGGCACCGTCTGTGCCAATGATGTCACCTTCTCCTGCCTTTGCACCGTCTTTAGGGGAAGGTAGGTCAGTCGTGTTTCTGCTGTGTCTCAGCTTGATCACGTTTATGATACAGGCTTAACCCCACATGCACAGGTCCGTTCCCTCAAAGCCACCACGCAAGAGCTTGCAGGGGGAGGCCTGGCATAAAGGCTGGAGAGGAAAAGGAAAGAGTGGAGGTACTTTTCGCAGACTGGTCTGGAGCACCTCCTCCAGCCCCCCTTTGTAAGCACCAGACTGTCTGTCCAGAAGATTGAAAAGGAGCATGCGATGTGTTGGAATAAGTAATTCAAGTGATCTGCCCTCTCCCGGGAGATGACAGCTCGAGGTCCAGAGGCCGCCAACACCGTCCTGCCGTTCCCCTGCAGGTGGAGCGGTGACCGCTAAAGGAAATCGCACAGATGCTGTGGACGAGGACAGAGGGCTTGCAAGTGTGCCCTTTGTCTGGTTCAGGGGGCGCCTCCCGTCCATCTGGCTAGCCGCCTCTGCCTTCAGCATGCACCCGGTGCCCGGCGTGCTTAGTTAATATGTAATTCTCTCAACATCTTACCCCCTTAGGAGCAACAGGTACCCGGCGCTGGTGTTGTCCACCCAGATGAAAGGGCCTGGCCACTGTGATTCCTCTTCCCTTTGATCTCGCTGCAGAAGGTCGGCTTGTCTGCCTAGAGACTCCTCTGAAGGGCAATTTAAAAGTTGGATTTGAGCAACATCAAGTGAAATGTCTTCCCATCTCATGCCGTGAGGAGCTCTTTGGTGTAGTTCATGGCTGGGCGTGCAGAAAGATGTTAACCCTTCCTTTGAAACAAACCATCTTGCAGGCTGAGCTTGCCTGCTACCAACCCCTCTGCTTTCAGAGGAGAAAGCCCCAACATTTGTTTTCAGAAAGCCCTGCAGTCCATGAAGACAGGCTCATGGCCGTGTTGAAAATTCGTCCTGGGCTTCCGACGCCTGGGTTTTGTTGGTGCCTATGAGATTGAGTGCTCACGGATGGGTGAGACTTGCAGAACCCATAGAAAAAGAAAATAAGCGAGATTTTTCTGGGCAGAGCCGAATACCGTCTCCACGTGCTGTGATCAATAAGATGATCTATTTTTAATGGTGACCTGGCAAGGGCTACTAGATACCATTACTGGTGGAGAGCTTAAGAGGAGGGGAAGCCATTTGTGAATCATTCCATTGCGCTAACAGGCTCATCTTGGAGGTTAAAAAAATACACACACACACATACACACACACACACACACACACACACACGGCCAGGTTACTTCTGATACTGCTCATTCAAAGGAAAATGACTTCTTTAAAAATACTTGTTCTGTCTTGTAAATAGTTTAGAAAAGTACACTGGCATCCCAAAATCCAGATCAACCCTTGTTTTGTTTTTAAAGAAAAAGGAAAAATACCTTGAAATCCCAATCGTCTCTAGTATCATATGATCGTATAAGAAGCCAGGGAAAAAAATTAGTTGCTTGTATTTCTGTCCATGTTTCTAGGTTATGTAGTTTGTTTCTAGCCTGTGTTAGTGGGACCAGTCTGCTTTTTGTTTTTAGTTTGGATTCCCGCCCTTCATGTTTTTAATAACTGTTTCTTAGGAATCTGTAACTGAACTGTGACCACATGGCCTAAGATCTACATGGTCCCACTGAAGAGGAGAAAATAGGGAAGAGGGTTTGGTTCTGTCATCAGCCCAGGTAAGTAGCCAAGTGCCGGCTGTTGACCAGAAATGTCACCCATCCTGCCACATGCCATTTAAGCAGTGAGATAAAAGAATGAAAGACGCATATGATGGCAACTATTGTTTCAGGGTTGTTTAAAAATTAGTGATTGCTTACTTTTACGTATGGCTTTATAATTTTCAGGTTACAAAAGATACGTGTTTAATGTCAAAGTAAAAAGAAAAAATTTGTATTCCTATCACAGATGTATTTGATCAGCCCTCTGGTGTTTGGTTTTTGTGCATATAGTGTCCAAACGTTAACAAAACTGGAATGACCTCTCACAGCGTACACCATACCGTGCCCGGCTCCTCAAGGCATGCACCAACCTCTGCGTCCTGACGTGCCGGTAACTAGTACTTTGGAGATGTGGTGACATGGCATGTGGATGTATCAGAAGTTGTGGGACATGACTTGACTCGCTCTGATGCTTGTCGAGATGGTCTTCCCTTTTGAGTGTACTGAGCTGGACTGCTGAGATGTCCTAGAACTCTGCGCCCCTGCATTGCTTTTATCTGATGATAAAACCCTTTGTAATGTCATCTCCCAGTGGCTGACGGGGAGTTTCACTAGTGGTCATCTGTGACAGTCCTGGACAAAAGTCTGCACTAGCGGCTGTGTGGCAGCCAACTTGGTCTTAATCAGGATTTCTCCTAGACAGCAGTGATTCCTTCCTTCGCTTGGTCAAGCAGAGCTCAAGTGTTATATGCACGTCCGCGCAACTCCGGGCCCTGGTCAGTGACACACAGCCTGCCTGCTGCTCCCCATGGGTCCCTGAGTGCTAAGCTTGCATCGCCATTAAATTATGCCGTGTTTTCAAGAAAGGCAGAAAGAGTGTTTTCCTGTAGCACTGCTGGTATTGTGAAGGGTTCTCTGTCTTGTGACCACATAAAATAGGAAGAAAAATGCTAAACCCTTCTGATACGGTAATGTCATTTCAAACAAGTATATTCTAGTGAAGATGTAAAATAAGTTTTCTGAGTCTCGGCTCCTTTAGAGTGAAAGACGAGACTAACTGTCCAACAGTGGCGAAATCATTCAGAGAAATTGTCCAGCTCACCCAACGGGCAGCTAGGTGCCCGTGTAGACGTGGCCAAATGCTCAGGTTGAATGAGAGAGCACGGCGAGTTGCGAAACGGATGTGCATTACGGCGCTAACTGTGGGATGCGGGAAGAGGTGGGGAGCAGGTACAGTGGCCAGGAAGGCTAAGGATGCTCCTAGTTACCTTGTCCGTATTTAAAATTTTTTATTGCAATTTTGTTCTTAAAACCAATGACCTTTATTTAATTTTTTTGGTACTGAGGATTGCCTCCCGGGGCATTCTAATTCCCAGTTTACTCCCAGCCCTTTTTTCATTATTTGTTTTGAAACAACCTCACTAAGTTGCTGAGGCTGACCTCCAACCTGGGATCCTCCTGTCTCGGCCTCCCAGGTACTGGGATTACAAGCAAATGCCACCACACTTGGCTCAAACTAATGACTTTTTTTTTAATTAATGTATTTTTAAGATGTAGGCAACATAAGAAAGCAAAAGATAACACAGCATAGAAAGAGTCTGGTATTTGGTGAATGTTGTTCTAGTTGTCACTCTGCAGATGAATAAGTAGACAAACACAAAAATACAGATTTCCATAAACTTCCCTATTCTGGATCTTGATGTAAATGATATTATAGCACATGGTCCTTTGTGACTAGTTTCTCTCCACATAATGTTTCAAGGAGACAAATTGCAAAATTTGTTGTTGTGGCACTGGAGATTGAACTCGGGGACATTTGACATCGGAGCTACACCCCCAGCCCAATTTTCTGATTTGGAAACAGGGTCTCACTGAATTGTGGAGGGTCTTGCTAAGTTGCTGAGGATAGCTTTGAACCTATGATCCTCCTGACTCGGCCTCCCTAGTACTGGGATTACAAGTATGCACCACCATGCTTGGCTTGCAAAAGAAATTTGAATGTGGTTACTCTGGGAGCAGCACTGGGGCTAGGAATGGCTGGGGCAGTGTGCTCCTGTTTTTCATTGGAAACCCTTAGTACAATTTGTGTGTATGTGGGGGCACACATGCGTTGCTGGGTATTGAACACAGATGTTCTACCTCTGAGCTACACCTCTAGCCTTTGTAATTTTTGTTTTTGAAACGAAGTCTCACTACATTGCTGAGAGTCTTGTTGCATTGCTGAGGTGGACCTGGAACTTGCGATCCTCCTGTCTCAACCTCCCAAGTCCTGGGATTACAGATATGTGCCACCATACCTGGCTGACAATTTGACTTCAAATATATGTGCATGGTTTCATACCAATAAAATGCAAATTCATCACCGCACTTTAATGATTCTATTTGTTTTTCATTGTAGAACACAAACAACATGAAATTCTTTTGTAATACTTTTGCTTTTTATTATATTTTTCATAGATACACATAAAAATGAAAAGTAAGTTGCACGTAAAAAAAAAAAAAAAAAGAAATATAGCTGGGCATGGTGGCACATGCTTGTAATCCCAGCATTTGGAAGGCTGAGACTAGAGGATCCAGGTTCGCGGCCAACCTCAGCTACCTAGTGAGGCCCTCGGAAACTTAGACCCTGTTTCAAAATAAAGAATAAAAAATAGGGCTGGGGTATAGCTCAGAGGTAGAATGCTCCTGAGTTCAATCCCCAGTACTGCAATAATAATAATAATAATAATAATAATAATAATAATTTTTTAAAAATAGGTTTGTTTCACACAGGGTTGGCAAGTATTTTCTGTAAAGAAACCAGAGAGTAAATATCTTAGTCTGTGTCTCAGCTCTTCTGCCATTCGGTGACAACAGCCTCAGACAAAACATAAGTGAACCTGTGCATCCATGTTCTAGTAAAACTTTATTGCTCCTCACTCTCCTGAGATCCATGTTTGCACTTGACGTCATCTCCGGCCTCATGACGTTAGTGTTTCTCGTGGTGACTGCTGGCGAGAAATGACTTCTTGGACCTCTCGTGTCCTTCCAAAACTTATTGATCCTTGATTGTAAAAAGACATTTTCGTCTGGGTAGAGGATTCTGGCCTTGCAGTTGGCGGTGTCTGGCAGATTGGCGGTGCTTCCTTCTCGTTTGCATGGTTTCCCTCAAGATTCCACGGATACGGAACCCTTCGTGTTCCCCTCCGTGTCGCCTTGTGCTTCTTCCTTTGGCTGATTGTAAGGTTCTTTGTCAATATTTTGAACGATTTGATTATGATCTTTCTCGGTACAATTTGCTTCATGATTTTGTAGTTGGTTTTGCCGAATATCTTTTATCTGTGCATTTACAGTGTACATCAAATTAAGGGAGTACTTTAACCATTACTACTTGAAATATTTTTTCTTTCCTCTTTCAGGAAGCCCATTACGCACCAAGGTATGTCAGTTTTTCCAGTAACTCACCGATATGCCTGCCTTCCTTTCTTCCATTGACGGCTTCTTTCCCTGTCTTCCATTTCGAATGGTTTCTCTGGGCTCGTGCTCATGTTCACTAATCTTTTCTTCCGCGGTGTCTAATTTGTTCCTTCTATCCAATGTACTTATGTTAGATTTTTGTAGATTTCATCTGTAGAAGTTCTAATAGGGTCTTTCTTGTTAATGTACTCTAGGATCCTACTTTTTGCACATCTGGTATATAGTAACTGTTTGCACCCTTGTCGACTAATTCTAATATCTGGGTTAGGTCACTTTGAGTTGATCCGTGCTTCTCTTCGCAGTGGGCAGGATTTCCTAGCTGGTCACCTTGGATTGAACACTCAGCATTGTGAACTTTGTTAGGTGCTGGGTATTTTCACACCTCAGTAAATGTCCTTGAGCTTTTTTCTGGGATGCAGTTAAATTACTTGGAAACAGTTTTGTGCCTGCAAGTCTTGCTTTTAAGATTCGTTAGGTAGGACCAGAGCAGTGTGTTGAGGACAGGTTCTCTGGCACTCTCTGGGGCTCGGTGAGGTAGGAGGGCTTGTCGCCTGGCCTTGGGGACTGCTGTATTACTCTCCACCCCACCGTCACCCTGCCGCCATCCTCCTGGGCCATTCTTTTTCAGGCTGGTTCTTTTTCTGACGTAGACATCCACCTCGGCCCTCTGCCGAGGACACCAGGAGGGCCCGCCACAGGTCTCTGGCACCCCCTCTTTCTAGGGTGCCTATTTTATCTCTCCAGGACTCTGTGCTGCAAACTCTGCTCACCCGGGTCCCTGGGGCGTTGCAGTTCCTCTCTGTGCTTAGGGAGCCTGGCGGGTCCCTCCTGTGCCTGGGAACTCGCTGGCTTGAGTGCTCCCTGCTCTGTCTCCCCCTCCCATTCAACCGTGCCTGCGCTTGGTGCTCTGGCCTCTTGTGCACTGCTGTGTTGACAGTCCTTTCTGTGCTCGTGCACTGCTATGTGCTGGGTTCTGTCTGTGCTCTGAATTCTGATTATTTCAAGTAAGCGGTAAGATCCTGTCCCTTTTACGTGCTACAGCTTTCCTGGAAACAGGTACTCCATTGGTTTTATTTTCATTCTTTGTTGTTGTTGTTTTTAATATAATGTTAAGGTGCATAGTTTAAGGCTGTGTTATTGCGACATTTACATGAAGTGTTAAAAATTTTATTTTCCGTGAACCTCCTGATAATGAATTGTACCCTTTTGAGGCCGGGAGGCCTCTAGTAGTCATCTGTCTACGAGTGATCGCTTTACCTCCAAATGCTCCTGTGGCGTAGACGAGCTCGTGTGTGAAGGGCAGAGCAGGAAGCCCAGACTTAGATCTCCAGGAGAAGCACTTGAGCCAGTTCCTCTACAGAGAGGCCAAGAGCTGCTGTTGGCCTTGGCTCCGAGGCACGTATCGGGGTGGATTCGTGTTCTCTGCTCTCAGAAAACTGGACTAGGAAGTGTTTTTCAAGTTGATCGTCTGCCTATCTTCATTAATGTTTGAGGAAAAAGTAGAATCTGATTAAGTTATTCTGGTTTTTTGTTTCAATAGGTTAGGGTTTGTAAGGTTTTTTTTTTACTCAGAAATTATCTGTAACATAAAGTGTTAATCTTCACAACATTTTGCTCCATGGTTGCAGTTTTCATGGGGGCGATACCCCAAAAGCGCCTGGTATGTTTCCGTCTGTTGTCAGCCTGAGGACAGAGGCATAGAAAGCCTTAGTCTTAGGTCTGTGTGAACCATTTGCTCAGGGTGGACACCATCTCGGGATTGCTGTAAGAACAATTCATTCACAGATAACCCGCTCGGGCTGGTACACAGTGGGCACTCAGTAAATGTTGACTCCTAACACACTTCGCTTGCTTTTGGCACTGCCAGCGGGCCTCTGCGGCGGGGCTGCAGCCCGATGTGGAATGCGCCACCCCTGTGCAGCGCCTCGAGCGTCCCTCATTTGAAAACACACCTGTATCAATTAACTTGGTTCCTGCCCTGCTTGGCGCCCTTGCAGGTCCTTGCGTGCAGCTTTGAATAGACATTATCATAGTGGAAACTCTTCTCTTGTTGCTAAACTTAAGAGAAACACTTGGAGATTTCACTGTTGACTTCCTGTGAGTTCTGTAAATTATTTTGCAGAAGCTCTGTTTCTCTCCGAAGAATGGAAGATCCTGTTGGAGAGATTTTTTTTTTTTCTTTAATGAGGCCATTTTCACACTTGGATTTATAAGAAACCAGGAGGTGAATGGAACAAATTAAAAAATGGTAATCTTTTGAGTAAATCAGAAACTGTACAATTGGAAAAAATAGTCTACAGTGAATTATGGGCAAGTTATTGTTTAGACCTTGGACTCATTAATGAACACCAAGCTTTCTAATTACAGTCAGGCTTAAATTGCCTCCAGCAGACGCCCTTGGGCTGTGCAAGTCAGGCTGTGTCAACCTGTTAGGTTTTCCAGGGGCGGCGGCTCCTTAAGCAAAAGTGTTTTTGCTTCTCACATATTTTACATTTTCAATGACCTGGGCTGGCAGAGGCGCCTTTGTCGCTAACTAGTGTGGCGTGGCCATCGTGAGGCATGTCTGCAAAGCTCCGTGGGTGTGAGCGGGTTCACACCTCCTAATGAGGGCCTCCAACTCTGGTTTTGTCATTTCCAGGGAGACCTAGTGCCCCTGAGAAAACTGCTGGAAAATGGAAAAGAATGTGCCTCTGGGGCCCCAGGTTGAGTGCACCTGCCGGGCCCTCTGACTGCAGGGCTCCTCACCAGAGCGAGGCCTGGGCCTCTCCCCTTGCTGGAACTCTATCTGTAGTGCTGGAGATGGTGTGGACTCCAGCTATGGCATATGGTCTCCACGGCGACCATGTAGGTGCACCAGGAACGCTGCCCTCTTCTTGCAGAATGAATCAAAATCGATGCGATGACAAATGAATCTCCATGAGGATTTTAATAGGGCCAGAATTGGGCAAGCGAGACATCCTTCTAAAGGGCACGATTTTAAAAAGGGGTCTGTCACTCTGGTTTGTGCAAGAGAACTGTGTCTCCTGAAGTTCATATGTCAGGGACCTCAGCCCTCAGTGTCTCTGTGTGACTGCGTTGGAAGACCGAGCCCTTGAAGAGGTATTGAAGTGAAAATGGGCTGCTTAGAAGAGGGGGCCTAACCCAGTCTGACTAGTGTGCTCATTGGAGAAATTAAGAACACAGACACAGGGACCAGTACACACAGAGGAATGGCTGTGGGCAAGCCACGGAGGAAGGGGCGTCGGGGGAAACCAGCCCTGTGGAGCTTGATCTTGGGCTTCCAGCACCTGCTCTCTGAGAAAAACGTTTGTTGCTTGAGTCACTCGGTCTTTGGTGTAGATGGTCCCCAGCTTACGAAGGGCAGACACAGTGGTTTTTCAGCTTTAGGCTGGTGTGGAAGGGACAGGCTTTCAGTAGAAACCTGAGCTTTGATCTTTTCCAGGCTGGTACTGCATGCTATAGTACTCTGAAAATGCTGGGCAGTGCCATTTCAACTGATGGACAGATCCCAGCCAGCCCAGGAGATACTATCATCGAATAGCCTCTGTCTTTGATGATTTTGCACAACTGTAGGCTACTGTTCTGAGCATATCCAAGTTAGGTGTACTAAATACTCTGACATGGAACTCTCAACCCTCAGTGGGTTTGTCAGGATGTAACCCGTTGTCATAAATGGGAGGTCATGTGTAGTGTGTCATGGTAGCTTACGCAGAGTCCTTCAACAGCACCATTGTTGGACGTGGATAACCCTGAGAGCGAGACCTGTAAAACCAACTCTGGCCCAGCCTGAATTCTAGATGGACATTTCCCCAGTGTTGAAGGGAAGGGTGACTCTTTGCTTCATGTGGTTACAAAAAAAAAGCCCATGACCTGTTTCACTCGGCTGCATCTAAATCCCTGAGACATGCAGGCTCTCGTTGTAGACTGAGCCTAGTGCTTCTGCATGTTTCCTGAGGAGAGGGACCTGCACGTTCTGTGAGGGTCCTCTGAGAACTGAAACTGTCAGAAAACAGATTCATGTCTCCCACCCCACACTTAAGGGAGAAATATTTGTAGAAAATGATAGATATAAATACCCTAGAATTAAGAACATGAAATCTGATCGTATAAGGCTTGAGTGTACTAAAGAGCCAAATGTAGGAGGAAATGATCTTGACATACTCAGTGAAAATGATAGAAAGTTCTAGAACATTAGTACATCTAAAGGAACTGTGATCACATTGACCTTGGAATTTTCAACAGCAGCACTACTTACAGGATGGAGAAGCATTTCAAAGAATTAATGGGAGATATAACTCAGAGCAATCTCATATACAGCTCAGATTTTAAGATAGGAGAGCTTGGCAAAAAACATTCTCATATATACTACACTCCAACATAAACCTTAGTAATCGTAAAAAATGTAAATGAACTAAACTTACCAACAAGAAAGGCAAAGATTGACAAATTGAATACAAAAGTTATATGTCACTCATAACAGCTACTTAAAGCATAGTGACTTTCAAACTTTGAAGGTAAATGAGTGGAAAGAAGCCTTCTGAGAAAATACACACCAAAAGAAAACTAAGGTAACTTTGATTAAGTAGACTCTAAAACAGTACTGTTAGAGATAGAAAAGGTCACCAAAAAACAAGTAATAGGTTAACAGTATTAATAAAACGTATGGATAATTAATAAATTTTAAGACTATATCAGTGGAGTTACCAACTTTAAGAAACTAGAAAGTGAACAGTATAAACTGTTTTTAAAAGATGTAAAAATAGGTAAAAAAAATTGGAAATTAATGCAATAAAAATAGTTAAAAAGATCCAAAGTGCTATTAATTGGTTCTTCACAAAGGAAAAAGACATACAGTATAATAGTACTACTAGTGAAAGATACAGAAAAGTTGGAGATTAAAAAGTAAAAGAGCCGGGCGTGGTGGCGCACGCTTGTAATTCCAGCATTCGGGAGGCTGAGACCGGAGGATCCGGGTTCGCGGCTAGCCTCAGCTACCTAGTGAGGCACTCTGCAACTTACTGAGACTCGGTTTCAAAATAAAGAATAAAAAATAGGGCTGAGGGTATAGCTCGGCGGTAGAATGCCCCTGAGTTCAATCCCCAGTACCGCAAAAAAAAAAAAAAAAGGAAACAAAACATGCTGTCCACAGCTCTGTGCTAAAGTTTTGAAACCTTGGACAAAGTTCTCAGTTTCTAGAGAAGGAGAGCTTAAATAAATGGAAAGCTTGAATAGTCCCAGAATTCTTCAAAGCAATTAAGCAGTGGTTAGGATCTTTCCATTAAAAACAAAACAAAAAGGCCTGGCTCAATTTTAAAAGTGATTTCTCTCATTTCTGAGATGCATCATCCCAATTCACATTAACTTTCCCAGAAAGTTAAAAGGAGTTGAATTCGTACTCCATCGAGCTCATTCTGTGGGGTCAGCATAACCCCGGCATGGAAACCAGACACAGAACTGGCCCAGTTCACTCATTAAAATAGATGAAAACAATCTTAAACCCAGTTATCAAATTAGATCTGGCATTGTATAGAAAAGTCAGATATATTTCAGGTATGTGAGGAATTTAATGTTAAAAAATCTCTAGGGAAGTGATTTAAAGAATTTTTAAGGGTGTAAAATGTGAGCCAGTGGTGGAGATAAAATGGAGCCATAAAAAAACTGAATCCAAAAACAGGCAGAAAAGGAGGAAAAAGAACAAGGAACAAATGAAATACAAGATGACATATTTTAATCCAGCTATCAATAATTACGTTAAGTGTAAGTGGCCTAAGCATAGCAATTAGGAGAAATTGTAAAATTGAGGGAAGGAAAATGACCCAACTATGTGTTGTCTATGAGAAACCAGCTTTAAATAGGAAAAATTAAAAATGAAGGTAAAATACTAATCAAAAGATACCAGAAGTGGCTCTTCGAATTTCAGATGAAACGGGTGACAAAACCGAGAATATCCTAGGGATAAAGAGACATGCATAAAGATTAAATGTTCAGTTCACCAGGAAGACATGGCAATCTTAAATGACTCTGCACCTGACATTAGAATTTCAGGATAGATGAAGCAAAAATGGAATAGAAAAAATAAGTCCACAAATATGTGGAGATATTATCACTTCTTTCTTGGTGATAAAAAATAAAATCATAATATAAACTTTCCAAGGAGCATGATGTACCAACTTGATATCATTGACGTTTGTAGAACATTACATTTAGCAAAAGCTCAGTATACTTCAGGTGTATAAGTATCAGTCCCAAGATTGACCATATATTCTTCATAATCTTATTCAGATCATGCAAAGTCTGTCCTCTAACCGCAGTGGAATTAGAAAGCAATAACAAAATGTGGAAAATCCAGGATGTTTGCAAGTTGTACATAGCCCGTAGTTTAAAGAAGTCATCTCAAATCTCATGAACACAGAACCATAGTCTCTCAGAAGTTGTGGGTTGCAGCTAAAACTGAGAAATTAATAGCACTGTTTTCATGATAAGGAAAAGACAGTCCTGAAATAATAATGATCTAGGTCTTTAAGAAATCAGGAAAGTTACGAGTAACTTAAACCCAAAGCAAACAGAAGGGGGGGAGATAATAAAAATAGGAACAGGGAGCAATGAAATAGCAGAAAATTCATAGAAAATATTGATTCAAAAACTGGTCCTTCAAAAAATGAGTTATTTCTAGCCAGATAGACCAAGAAAAAAGAAAAGGCAAAAATTAACAGTTAATAGTGAAAGCGGGCCATTGCTACAAATCCTACCACAGAAGAGTGACCGTACAACCATGATGCTGTATCTATTTAGATAAATGGATTGATTTTTCCAAAGGTAAACCACCAATACTCAAGAAGAAATAGTGAATAGTCCTATTACAGAATTTTTAGAAGAAACCTTTCCATAATGAGAAACTCATACCCAGTTGTCTTCAGCGGGAGCCTCCACAGAATGCTTTTGGAAAACTGTGGTGGTGCACGCTTGTAATCCCAGCACTTGGGAGGCTGAGACACGAGGATCCAGGTTTGCAACCAGCCTCAGCTACTTAGGCCCCCCGCAACTCAGACCATGTTTCAAAATAAATATGGTTGCGGGTATAGCTCGGAGGTAGAATACCCCTGGGTTCAATACCTTAAAAAAAAAAAAAAAAAAACTCCTAGAAAATATATAAGGAGGAAGTACTTTTCAACTCTATGCCAACACTACCTTGATACCACAACCAGTTAGAGGCATAAAAGAAAATTGCAAAGAGTTATCCCTCATGAGCATAAGCACAAAAATCCTCGAGAATATTAACTTGAAACCAGCAACGTAGAAAAGGACAATGGATCATGACCAAGATGAGTTTATCTTGGGAGTGTAGGACTGTTCAATATTTAAAAATCAATCCCCTCACCATATAAGTAGGAAAAGTGAAGATAAATCGATCTCCAAGAAATGTCTTCATCTAATAAAAAGGAGTCTACCCGATACTTAGGGCGAGGTCGTCCCTGACGAGTGGATGATGTCCTCCTGGCGTCTGATCAAGGCGAGGGCGTCCACTCTGGCCACACCCGTTCAGTGGGAGCTCCTAGCTAGCTCACGACATCAAGGAAAAGAATCTGAAAAGCTTAGGTGTAGAGATGATTGCCCTCAAAAACTGTTCAGTGTGAAAGCTGGTATTTCTAGATAGCAAAGAATATTGGGAACTAGAATTCTAAGCATAGTTCTATCTCCTGTGCAGGGTGAACATACTCAAACCAGAATCCAAATCCGAAGTGCTCCAACTCCAGAACTGTTTGGGCACCGACATCACGCTCAGAGTTGATTTTAGAACATTTCAGATTTTGTATCTTCAAACTAGAGATGTATGGATCTGATACAATGTATTCAAATAATTTTAAACTCTCCCAAACTTGAAATCTGGTTCTGGCCCCAACCATATTGGGTAAAGGATAGTCATCCCTTTACCCAATACATTACCCAATGGGATACATGTAATGAAAACTACAAACCTTATTAATGAGAAACAAAATGAGGTGTAACTAAATCCAGAGGCCATCTTTGCTCTTAGATTGGAAGACTCAGGCTGGGCAAAGAGGAACACACCTGAAATCTCAGTACTTAGGAGCCTGAGACAGGAGGCTCATAGGTTTGCATCCAGCCTCAGCAACTTAGACCCTGTTTTGAAATAATAGGGCGAGAGGTGCGGCTCAGAGGTAGAATGCCCCTGAGTTAAACCAAACCAGCCAACCCTGAGATTGGAAGACTCAGTTATTGCTATGATGTCAGTTTTTCCAAAAACTGATGAACAGATTTAATACAACCCCAGTCAAGATCACAGCAGAATTTTTCTGAAGAAATTGACAAGCTGTTCTGAAATCTCTATGGGATTTCTTGTTCTGTGGTGGTAGGAATTGAACTCGGGGTCCACCAACTAGGTTGCTGAGGCTGGCCCTGAACCTGCAATCCTCCTGTCTCGGCCTCCCAAGTACTGGACCTATGCACCACTGTGCCTGGCAGCTCCAGTTTTTTTGTTTTACAAGCTTCCCAGAATGAATTCCAGCTGTCTAATTAACACAGTTTTTACTTTTGTGCATGATGCATTTAGGGAGAAAAATTAAGCTAACAAAACTATTTGGATTCTTTTCTCTCATGTTGTGATATTTGGTTGATGATTGTAACCTGTGATTGAACATTCTCAGAATTAACCAACATACTCTTCGGCCAAACTTCCCTACCATTGGCTCATTAGAATTCCTTTGGCTCTTGGATTGTAAAATATTTTGTATCTATTGTAGTGCTGAAAACATGAAATCTACATAATGTATGCAGCATAGCTAATATTAGAAGCATGTTCAAGGAGCAGCCCGTGGGGTTAATAGAGTTTAATTTGCAAGACAAATGAAGGCTCATTTTCTCCTGGGCCCTCTGCTCTCAATTCTGCTCGGGCCACTTTTGAAGAATTAGGGCCATGAGTAGACGCTGAGACCCTTGTAGGACAGGAGCAGAGCAGGCCTGGTGAGACCTCGCGGCCCCTGCCCTGGGGTATTTCCTGAGCTGTCGGCTACCCTGCAGCTCTCCACAGGTCACAGGATGGCTCTCCCCGGGTCAGGGAGAGGAGAAGTGATTTATCCCTAGGAATGTCATCATTACAAAAAATAAAAGCAGACAGTTCAAGTGTTCTCACGTGGGGAGGAGTTTAAATCCAGGTGTCTCTGCATATGGTAATGTTCTCCAGGAATCTTAATGACCAAGGAAGATCTTGCTATACACATCCACCTGAATTTCTTTCTTTAAAAAAAATAAATAAATAAAAGCCAGGCGTGGTGGCACACGCTTGTAATCCCAGTCCTTGGGAGGCTGAGACAGGAGGATCCAGGTTCGCAGCCAGCCTCAGCTACTTAGGCCCTGTTTCAAAATAATAAAAAAAAATAGGGCTAGGGGTGTAGCTTGAAGGTAGAATGCCCCTGGGTTCAATCCCCAGTACCGCAAAAAAAAAAAAAAAAAAAATCATTAAGAGACTGAAAAGTTATGCTGGACAATCGATAGTGGCTACCTCTGGCTGGCAAAGTTTTTGAGATTGACACGCTGGGTGTCTCTTCATGGGCTGTGGCCATGGTTTGAGCTGCCCTGCTTGGCCTGGTTGAGTTGGCACGCCTAGCTTCAGGGCTGCAGCTGGACTCGGCCATGGGTCTGTCCTGAGCTGCCTGCGGCCTGCTCGCTGAAGCCAGTGGCAGCCGCTGTCACCAACACAAAGATCCCTGCACGTGTCTCTAAGCGTGCTGCAGGTGTGCACTGGGTCCTGATTGACAACCCGCCGCCGGCGACTCCTGAAAGGGCAGTGTTGTGCCACATAACGATGTGTCCATCAGCAAGGGACCGCATGTGCAGCGACGGTCCCCTACGGTCACGGCGGTGGTGGTGATGCGGCTTCTGTTTGCATAACTACAATGCCTGTGTGACAAGGAGAGGTGACTTGACGTGTCTCGGCCTGCGCCCCTGGTGTTACGGGATGCACATCTAGGAGGAAGGTCTGACGGTGCAGAAGAGGCGGAGCAGGCAGGTGAAGGTGCCGGGACCCCCCCCCCCTCCGGTCACTGGTGACTTTGGGACAGAGAAGGATGCTTTGCAGCC
>PVLC010007825.1:12751-30251 GCA_004027655.1 Graphiurus murinus | reverse complement strand
TGTTCATTTTGGGGGGGAGGGAACTGTGGGTTGCCAGATGCTGAATGAGGAACCCTAGAAATGAGTCAGCTTTTTCACGGATCTCTACCCCCGGGAAGAGTCTAAGAGGGCCAAGAAGGGGCCTTGGTGCACCTGTCTTGGAGGACTGTGCTCCTTGGGCCAAATGGAGCCTTCCGGCTGTGCACCGCAGAGACAGATCCAGGTGCCCAACTCCTCTGCTTGTCTGCCACACTCGAATGGCAGCAGGAGTTAGTCACCCTTGGTCTGTGTGCCTGGCATGGTCGTTTACCCGCTTCCCGTGTCCTGGCTGGGCCTCCTTTGTCACACAGCTGGCCTGGCAGCAGTCCTGTTGCGCTCGGCTGCAGAGGGGGCAGGACATGCAGAGCTGAGACCCCCTTTGTGCAGCCAGCACCACGCCCATCCCCTGCTGACTGGCCTCTGTACTGCCTACGTGGTCTCTTTAGCAGGGGTACTTCACACCCTCCCCTGAGGCGGGATTCAGGATGGGGCGCAGGCAGCTCCTGAGGGGTCACCCCATCGGCCTCCTCTTCCCCACAATGCTCCTCTCTCTGACACCTGCAGCACCAGCTCTGGTAGACGGTATTTTTTCTCACATCCATGAGTAGCGTGGTGGTCCCTGGGGCCTAATAAGTTAAAGAACTAGCATGAGTGGATTTTTTAAAGGTCATTTGACTCTAGAAAAACCTGTTTTGTTTTTTAAAAGCATTTTATGGAACTGTTTAAGGGCACAGTAAACTCAAGTATTAAATGGCCTTGAATGTAGTGGACAAATTGTCCCTTTTCATGCCATCGGGGCCCTCGTCCATGACACATCTGTCCTGTTTTATCTGTCCACCCAAATATTCTGCGAGATGTCATCTGATGTAAAAACCCCAGAAGCTATATAACCGACGTGGAGAAAATTCATCCCACACGAGATTCATATAGGCCATTTGAATTGGGGAACGTGTTCATCCCCAGCTCTGTTGGTTTTCTAGATGTTTTTAATTTAGAATATGGTTTGATTAAAGAAAAAATTCACCCATCAAAGAAACGAAATTACCCTGTATGTGAATTCTACGTTTTGAGATGAGCGTGCTAGTCAGAAACGGGAAAAGGAAAAAATATATAATCCAGTTTGAGTTGCGCTGACCCCAAATTGAACTGAATTTCCATGAGTAACTTAACCAAAAAACGTTAGGTGTTTCCTGAGGACCTTGCAGCACGGAGGCCGATGGCGAGGGGCCCATCTGGAGCAGCGGCACTCCGTTCATCCCGATATCGGCATCGAGTGCCCGAGAGAGAGGTCCCGGGGAGCTCCTGGTGGAAGTCGGGGCTCATGAGCAGTTTATAAGAACAACTGGAAGGGTAGATGTATGTGAGCAGCAAGATTTATAAAGACCAAAGACCATGCAGGGACCCCGTGGGCACGTCCTCAGCCCAGCGCCTCTGCCCGTCCCCAGCACCAGACATCTGTCAGCCCTGTCGAGGAAGCTAGCCACTGTTTAGCCTCCACTGAAGCCTCGGGGCCGGGAGGCCGGGGTGCCCCAGCCCCAGCGGCCCAGGAGACATGGTGGAGTTCCACTAGAGTGGAGAGAGAAGGGCCTGTGACAGCAAGATGAACTGCTGCCTGTGTGCAGTCCCGAGGGAGTCCGTCCTCCCTGCAAGGCCAAGAAAGGCCTTTCTGACTCGAGGGGAGACGATGGCACGGGAGAGGAAGGGGCCTTGCGTGTGCACCGCCCAGCTCCTCCCAGGGCACATCTAGAGGCGGCGAGGGGCGCGGGAAGCATCCAGCTGCAGACCTGGCAGGTGCGCCTGTGCGGTGGCTTCTGCCTCCCAGGAGGACCCTGTCTTCAGCACTCAGCCCCTGGGCAGAGTGAGCTGCTGCTGGCCAGCCTGTGTCTGCAGGACTGTGACAGGCTGGGTTCCGGAAGGCGGGCCCTCCCCGTGCAGAGCACCTGCAGGGTGTCACATGGGACTCTCCCACACTGCCAGGCTGACCCGACCGCCCCTGAATATCCGGTGCTTCCCTGTAGCATGTGCGAGCTTTGGAACCAGACCGAGGAGTGCTGTCAGCTGCCCCAAGTTCTCTCCCCGACAGTGTGGGTAGGACTTGCAAGTGGGCCACCCCGCCTGGGGTTTGCCATCCTCCAGGAGCCTGTGGGGCTGGCTGGCACACTGTGGAGTCACTCTGAACTTGTCCTGGGTCATTTGGTTGTTCAGCTGGGACAAGATAAACAGTGTCCCATTCTTGTCATGACCTCTGGATACTGTTCAGACATCAAAAGACCACTCCTTAGGGCCTTGCGTTAGTGCAGTCACAGGCAGCGCTGGTCCTCCATCAGGTTTGCTCTTTGTAGTTAGTTTTAAACGAAGGCAAACTTAAGCCAGTCACAGTGGGGCATGCCTGTCTCTCCTAGTACTCTGAAGACTAGGGCAGAAGGGTTGCAGGTTCAAGGCCAGCCTGGGGAACTTAGCGAGAACCTGTCTCAAAATAGAATAAAAATTAAAGGCCGGGTGTGGAGGTGCACACTTGTAATCCCAGTACTTGGGAGGCTGAGGCAGGAGGATCACAGGTTCACAGCCAGCCTCAGCCACTTAGGCCCTCTGTAACTTAGTGAGATAAAGGATAAAGATGGGGCTGAGGGTGTACATTGGAGGTAGAATGTCCCTGGGTTCAATCCCTAGAACTGCAAAAAAAAAAAAAAAAAACAGCTCTGGATAGGGCTCAGTGGTAGTGACTGCCTAACATGTTTAAGGCCCTGGGTTTGATTCCAGTACCACAAATAATATGAACTAAAAAGTTAAGCCACAAAAACCTTGAAAATTGGCACCCTTAAGTCCTCCTGAACTTGGGAGTGAGTGGTTCAGTTTCCAGTCTCCCAAGGAGGCCCTACCATGTAGCTTCCGAAGTAGCTTGTTAATACTGGCCAACTTGGCTCTACCCATCTTGAAATCGGTTCAGAGTTGATCCTGTAATTGAAGCGCGAGTGATTATGGTCAGGGCTGCTCCACAAGATACTGGGCAGCCCGAGGGCTGGGGCACTGCCAAGCAGGCCACATGGGAAGGACAGGCAGCAAGAAAGCCGGACCCTGTGACCCCAGGGTTGATCTTAGTCCGCCCTGATCATGGCCCTTGACTCCCGTTGACTGTGGGTCGGCACAATGCACACGGCTTCAGGCTGCTCATGAGAACGCAATATAGGAAAGGGCTCCGGCAAACCGACCAGGACACCACCCCGTTTGCAGAGGTGCAGCCACAGGAGTCCTCTCTGCTGGCCCAGTGTTTCGTGTGGGTCGATTCTGGCCTGTGGTCCAAGGTGTTCGGGATACGGGGCAAAATGCCCGGGTGTGAAGAGTGGGGGTTGCCAGTGCATAGAACGTCCTCTGGAGAGGCAGAGCTGGTCCTGCTCAGCCTCAGTCCTCAGCTGGAGAAGCTGCAGATGCCCAGAGCAGGGGCTACATCTGTGACTCCCGGCTGGAGCTCCTCCGTGCCCCTCTGCCCTTGCTCTGCCCTGAGATCCAAGCAGCCTACTCCAGGTAGCTGGATAGTTGGGGAAGCCATCTGTGGTCTTGTACCTAAGATAGCAAGACCTCAGGTCCATAGAGAAGAGAGATCTGTGGCCCACCTGGAGGAAGGGCGTCGGGCCGGGCACAGGAACCTGGGTGGCCTCCGGTGGAGCCAGGCGGACGCCGCGTGCTCCTTATGTTCTGGAAGCCTGTCGTGTCAAGGGAAAAGGAACTCAAAATTGCCTTCTGTTCCTTACTGTATATATTTGCTCTTGCATGGAGAGTGTAGGTTCTTTAACGTTGGTCACTCTGAGCCTACATTCATGAGTCTGATGCGCAGACCCAGCCAAGGCAGAGAGCTGGGACTCAGCTGGCCACCCGGAGGCTCTGAGGACCTTGGGGGCAGCGAGCCCTTGGGAGGTGCACCAGCCACTTCAGGAGCGCACCCCTGCACACCCCTCTTCCTCAGGGCCCTCATCTCGAGCAGGGATGCCTGGGGGAGAGGGACAGTATGGCGGACAGGTCATGCTAGGTTACCATTTTTATAAACATCTAACAGAGAGAATCCTACCCTCAATCTTTTCCTCCTCCTAGTGCCCCTGAAAATGGGAAGGAATCATGTATTGGGGTCTTCAGCAGCTGGTGTGGACGCGGCTTCTGTCCCTGCAGTGTCTATCTTGCCTCGCGGGGGAGGTGACCCTGCCCCCACATGCAGAGGGTGGACATGGCTCCTGGTCTGAGAAGTTTCAGGCTCCCAAGCGTGGCCTTCGCCCGGGAACACGCAGAGTCCACAGCACAGCCCCGCCAGGGCCCTGCGGTGAGGCTCTGGTCGCTGAGGGCCGCAGGAATCCTTGATGGCCTGCACGGTGCACGCACAGTGCTGCACCGTATGGGTGTCCACAGCGAGCACGAGAGTCAGGACTTGCCAATCCTGAGACTCGGTTACTCAGTCACTTGGAAAAAAGAAACGTTAAAAGTTAAGCAAGGTCTGACTCCCTGAGGCCCCAGCCCTGGTGCTCCGGGACCCTCATCCCAGCGCCCAACAGGGAGGGCAGGGGAGCACCTCCACCTTTGCGTTCCCAGTGTCTGGGTCTCTGCCGTTCCCCCGGCACTTACAGCGAGAGCTTTTGTGACTCTATTCCGAGTGAAGTGACAAAATGCAGGTGAGCTTGTAAAACACTTTGCCATCCTTTGAAAAGGTGAAAAATACCAAGGAAGAGCCTCCTCTTGGTGTAGGAGGGAACGCTCCTCGCTCCTCGACACCGCTGCGGTTTCCTCGCGAGAGCAGGAGGCACTGCCGCTGCAGATGGATCGGGTTTTCTGTCCACACCACCGCCGCTCGCCAAGTCTTGCAAACTTGTAAACACAAAAGCGCTTGTGTTTTCTTGGAGGAAATGCACAGTATCAATGCAGAACAGCATTGATTTTGCAGAGCAGGAGTACAGATGGGAGGTGATGCTTCTGTTTAAATAAACTAGCAAGAGTGGCAATCTCTGTGACCTCCCTGGGTCGCCGTCAGCCCTGGGATTGAGTTGAGGCCTCAGAAGGGTTCATTAGCAAAGCTCTTTTCTAAGACCAGCCCTGAACTAGACAGATGCAGAGTGTCAGCCCCGGAAGAGCCCGGATGGAAGGCACAGGTGCCCTGCTAGGCCTCCTTGGGGCTCTGCAACCCTGCCCTCTCCCGTGGGGTGCCACCCGTTACTGTACCCGGAACCACTGGGCTGCCCATGTCTCCTTATGTCCCTGGCCTGGGGACAGGACCCGCACCCCCGGGAGCCCATTTCAAGCCACTGTGTACAAAGAGGGACATGGGGCAGGCTGTGCACAGACTTGCTGGCTGACTGCAGGGCCAGGAGCCTCTGCCCACCACACGGGCCTCGAGCCAGTGACCAGTGTCAGCCCTCTGGGGAGTTTCACCCCAACTCTCAGAACGCCTGTGGGAGATAGCCTTTGTGTTCCATAGAAACAAGGCTGTACCTGGCTGCTTTCCTCTCCTGAAGGGGAGCGTCCACCTGGGAAATGGCAGAAGTAGTGGTTTCGTTTCTAAGTCACCGGAAGCAGAAGATGAGGTAAACACGTGTGTGTGGAAAAGTCAGGTGCTGCCCACAGGCGCCAGAATCACAAAGCAGAAACGAGGGGTGAGGGAGGCCCCACAGAGGAATCGGTCTCCGACGTCCTGGAAGGATCCTGCACCCCTTGCCGGTAGCAAAGGCCTGGCCAGCTCCCCGTGCAGAGTGGGTTTCGGTGTGTGCAGGAGCAGTTTGGTCTGATCACCTGATGGTCGTTGTCATGGCAACCGTGAACAGAGGTCCCTGTCCCACCCTCTGAAGGAGGCACCCCTCCCGGAACACAGAGCCCTAATGGGCCCTCCTTAATTGGCATCTCAATACTATTTTCTTTGGCACAGAAATTCTTGTAAAGTATATTTAATGCCGTGTTGAAATGGGTAGGGTTTCCCCCCCTCTGCCCTAAAGACTGTCAAATCTCTGGGGCTCTTTCAAAACCTAACGGTGGTGATCTCCCTGGTCCTATTACAGTTTTGTTTTTTGCCTCTTTTGTTTTTTGAAAATCAACTTGTCTTAGTGCCCCCTTCACACCCCCACTCCATCAGCACCACCACCTTCTATGAATCTCCACTAAGATTCAACGGGCACTCCCTGCAGTGAGAGGCGAGCCTGCAGGTGATTGCCCGGGAGCTGCGGGGTACTGAGCCATTAGTACTGTGAGAGGGCCATCACCTGGTCCCCTTAAAACAGGCATGGATTTGCCAAACAACAGGTGACCCGCAGAGCACCTCGTGTGCACCGTTGGCCTGCAAGTATTACGTAGACCTTAATTTGACACCAACTCGGTTTTTAACCCGTGTTTAAGACACTTGTTAGGAAGCCAGGCATGGTGGCGAACACCTGTAATCCCAGGACTTGGGAGTCTGAGATTAGAAGGATCATGGGTTTGAGGCTAGCCTCAGCAACCTAGTGAGACTCTGTTTCAAAATAAATAATAGAGCCAGGCATGGTGGTGCACGCTTGTAATCCCAGTACTTGGGAGGCTGAGACAGGAGGATTGGAGTTCGCAGCCAGCCTCAGCTACTTAGACCCTGTTTCAAAATAAAGAATAAAAAATAGGACTGGGGGTGTAGCTCAGAGGTAGAATGCCCCTGGGTTCAATCCCCTGTTAAAAAAAAAAAGTTTGGAAATTCCACATTCTCACTGCCACCAATGAGTTTGTTGATCCACATGTCTACTACTTTGCTTTGAGAACTGAGGCCTCGTCTGTTCTGACGGCCGGGACCTCGCCATGCCCACAGAACTGTACGGTGCTTGCCATGCCCCGGAAGAAGTTACCTTTACAGAAAGTAAGTTTAGTTGAGTGAAATGAAACGAACCCACATTTCTGTGTCATGACTTGTTAGCCTGATGCCACATGGCCGCCTCTAAGCAGCGTCGTGAGGCCGGCATTTTTAGAACTAAAGACCTGGAGGCCCGTGAGAGTCCTTCACTCTATTGAGATGAAGGAGAGGATGGGTCTCGTCTCCTGGCAGCTACTGATGCTGCAGAAAGCCCTGGGAGGGACAGCAAGGACTGGAGGGCATCAGCCCCTGTGCCCCCAAGTCCCAGCAGCAGGTGGACCTGCCTTTCTGCAGTTCAAAAGGCTGCTTGTATGTAGGACTTAAGTTTCACGACTCCATCTAGTAATTCAGTACACCTTTTCTGAAATTTAAAACCCTTTTCCAAAATACAAGCTTTCCTGGCAGCTACTAATGGAATATTTGTGGGCTAAGCCGCTCATCAGAATTTCCTACGCTCATTCATGTTTAAACAAATCAGGCTAGCAGCCTTAGCACTAATAAGCAGGATGTGTGACTTCTGGTTCTCTTCCTAGGAACTGTACACTCGTTCCTGTGACATTGGGTTTTATGACTACTCATCCCAGCACCCATCTGTTTTCCCAGGACGTGGTTTGATCTCCTCCTCCCCTCTCTCTCGTTTCTGCCCGGTTCTGATTTCTAGTCTCACTGTCGTTGTGGTCTCGATTCCAAGCACCTGGGCACTGACCTCTCTTGAGTCCCCTGGGCCCAGGCAGGCCAGTGCAGCGCTCTCTGACACAGATAACTTTCAGTAGCAAGACGGCAGCATGAGGAACCCTCATGGCCGTGGTCTCTCCCCCTGGGAGCTGTGGGATCGGAGCCTCCCATGGCCCAACAGTTCTCCCGCTAGAAGCTGTTCTTCCCGCAAACTTGAGAGTTAGAAAAGTAAAGAACATAGCACAGTAGAGAGGGCCTACAAACGTGAGAAGGTGGAGCCGGGCCGGGCAGGACCTCTTCCTGAGCAGGGAAACTCTTTCCTTCCTCAGAGCGGCGCCTCCTCTTGGGCTGGTGCACGGGCAGTGGCCCGCCGTGATCTGAATCCATCTGGCATTTCTCTCTTGCCTGCTTCAGGTCTCTGTAATGTGAAATGAAACTTTATGGCCGGCGTCATCAGGACGAAGACTCTAAGGAAGGCTTTCTCTGGCCCTAGGAAGGAAATTTTGCCCAACAGAGTTTGCATTGCTGGGACGGGAACGGTCTCTTCTGGGAATGCTGGTGGTCACTGCTGATTTTAACTCACTTTTCCTTTAATTTTTTTTTTTTTTCCAGTACTGGGCATTGAACCCAGGGGAATTCTGTCTCTGAGTTACACTCCCATCCCCATTTTTTAGTCTTTATTTTGAAACAGAGTCTCACTAAGTGCTAAGGGCCTCACTAAATAGCTGAGACTGGCCTCGAACCTGGGATCCTCCTGCCTCAGCCTCCTAGGTACTGGGATTATAGTTGTGTACTACCATACCTGGCTAATGTAAAAAATTTTAAAGTAACACAGACTTATTACTTTAAAGACTTCAAAGGTTGACGTACAGCAATAAAACCCTCTTCCCAGAAGCCATTGGTGTCACTCTTTTTGAGTGAAACTTGTTAAGTGTGTTTTTGTTGTTACAAATATGCAATCCTTTCTCACCCATCTTTAGCAGAAGAGTGTAGGGCCCAGTCCTGCGTGGGGAGCGCTGTACTTTGTAATACGTCTTGGTTTTCCATAATCTGTTATGTTGCATGGCGGATCACTGTGATTTATTAACCCTTCCCACTTACAAGGGAAACTCAGTACATTTCCAACTGTTCTTGCTTTTATAGTATTGGCCTGAATATTTGTGTGTGTCTATATTTTTTGTGCTATGTGCAAGTGTTTCTGGGGGCTCTTTAGAAGAGGAATTTAAAGGCCAAAGGGCATTCACATTTAAAATTTGAATACAGCCTAGACACCCTTCACAAAGGCTGCACCAGTCTGCACCCTAGCCGTAATAGATATCCATATCCACACAAAAATAAGGCTTCTAAAATGGCTGTTTAAAAATAAATATTACATATTTAATAACCATTAAGTTGGCGCTTCTTTTTAATGTTTGTTGGCCTTTAATTGTACATTTCTTTGATACACTCATCCATAGTCTTTGACTTTGCCATTGTTTTTATTTTAATAACTTACAGCAGTGTAAAAATTAGTCCCCTGCCTTATAAGTTATGTATATTTTCTTCTGATCTCTTCTTTTAGTTGTTTAAAGATGTCTTTGAGCTGGGCATGATGGTACACGCTTGGTTTGTAATCTCAGGAGGCTGAGACAGGATTGCAGGTTTATGGCCACCTCAGCTACTTAGTGAGGCCCTCTGCAACTTAGTGAGACCCTGTTTCAAAACAAAGAATTAAAAAAATATAGGGCTGGGGGTGTAGCTCAGAAGTAGAATGTTCAGTCCCTAGTACCAAAAGAAAAAAAAAAATCTTTGGTATGCCGGAATTTTAAAATTTTACATAGTCCAACCCTAACCCTAACAGTCTACTTATTGGAACTTCCAATTTTGACTTCCTGCATTACTACTGCAAGACGGCAAAAACTATCACTTGCTGATGTTTTTTTTCAAATGGTTATAACTTATTTGTATGATACGAAATGCAGTCTAACAAGGTATTTTCCTGTGTCACCAGTGAGCTTTCCCATACTATCCAAAGACTTCTTGTCGGCTACCTTCTGAACTGAAATGTCCACTTTATTTTATTTGAACTTTCCATATACCTGGATCTAAATGTAGGCTCTGTTTTGTTCCATTTCTGTGAGTCTTTATCCGTGGGTTCTGCACTGTGAATAAACAAAGCTCTACAGAATCTTATTTTCAAAAATGCACTTGAGGGAAGAAATATAGAAGGAAGAGTAGCATGAAAATAGTATGCAAACAGACTGAAATAGTGTAACTGGGGGTAGGTGGAGTGAGCACAGGGATAAAGTTGAGGACAGGTGATGGGTAGGAGTCTGAAGGATTTCACACCTACTGACTTGAAATCCCGGGATTAGATAAGGAAGGAGGAGAGGAATCCAGGAATTAGCCCACCGTCGCAGCCTACCCATGACTGCCGGCCCCCAGGACACGGGACGTTGGGTTTTTGTGGGTATTTGTTTTGTGTCGTACTGAGGATTGAACTCACAGGTATCTACCTCTGACCTACACCCAAGCCCTATTTTATTTTTTATTTTGAATCAGGGTCTCACTAAGTTGCAGGGGTCCTTGCTAAGTTGCTAAGTCTGGCTGCAAACTTACCATCTTCCTGTCTTAGCCCCCCAGGTACTGGGATTATAGGTGCATGCCACTACCCCCAGCCTAACTTTGGCTTTTAATGCTGGAAAGATTCAGTACTGGAACAAGCTGGTCACCCTAGATTATGAGCACTCTCAAAGATAAAATACAAAGATAATAGAATTTCCCAAATACTAAAGAATCTAAAAATTAAAAAAGACCAAGCAAGTAGAAAAACATGGTAATAATGCAATAAGTGCAACAGGAAATAGTACGACAAAGACGAAGCCATAAGACATAGTTTGGGATACTGTACCATGCTAAAAGTCCCATTTGTAGCAAAGATAGTTATGCGGATGACACAGAAACCGCCTGTATAAAGCAGAAACATCAAGTGCAAAGACAAGTAGAAAAACACAATGTCAGGAGAGTTCCACACATCATTCTCAGCACAAGACAGGTCAGGTATGCGCAGTGAGAAACCATGTAGCAGACCCAAGCACCATACCCAGTATGTATTGACATTTATTCCCTGAGTAGAGCATACATATTTTCTCATACATAACTGGAATAGTTACAGGAATTAGGTCACAAAGTTCTTTAAAGATTTTTTTTTTTTACAAACTTTCCCTAATGGCTATATAATAACTAGAAATTGTTAACAAAAACAAGGCCATTTTACCTAGAAACCCATTTATTCCTTACCCAGGAAAAAAACTCAAGTATAAATATGAACCAACATCATAGTTTCTGTAAAATAATGATACTAGGAACCCTATCAAAGGCATAGTTAATGCAATGATTTGAAAAAATTAATGGCTTTGTAGATGCCTTATTATCAGTAAAAATAGAAGAAAAAAACTGAAATTGAAAAGGCAAAAAGTATAAGGGAAATAATAAAAATGAAAACAATGAAGTAGAAAAGGGAGAAAATATTTGTTAATCTAAGTCCAAGTTTAATTAAAATAGACAAATCAGCTACTTTATTCAAGGAAAACATCTGAAGAAAACAAATATACAAAACAAGAATAATAACAGGCAAATAAGTATTGATACAAAAGGGCTTTTTAAAAAAACACGAGATTAATTTGGAAATATGAAAACATATTTGAAGTGCATAATTAGAAGAAAATCAGTTTTATCAAAATTAACTCCAATAGAGATAGAAAGCATAAACCAATTTATGTGGAAGAAAGAAGATTTTTAAGGAACTACCTTTCAAAATGGTACCAGATCCAATTGCTTTCATTGGGAATTTATTGAACCATTCTGCACATCAAGTTCTTTTTTTTTTTTTTTTTTTTTTTTTTGCGGTACTGGGAGTTGAACTCGGGGGCATTCTACCTTTAAGCCATACCCCCAGCCCTATTTTTTATTTTTTATTCTGAAACCTGGTCTCACTAAGTTGTGGAGTGCCTCACTAGGTAGCTGAGGCTGGCCGCGAACTTGGATCCTCCTGTCTCAGCCTCCCGAATGCTGGGATTACAAATGTGCCCCACCACGCCCGGCTTGCACATCAAGTTCTAATGCTGAGTAAATTGTTTAAAAGCCTAAGAAGCGAAGGGAAACTTTCGGATTGGATTTTTGTTTGTTTTTGGCAAATATAACAGTGAAACCTAAACCTGATAAAGACAGCAGTGATAAGAAAAATAACAAAAGCTAATTTCACATGGAAGTATTAATGCAGAAATCCTAAGTAAAATATCACTGATCAGGTTTCAAAACCTCATTAATAATAATGATATACCTGGACAAAGTCAGGTTTACGCTCAGGGAAGGTTAAGGTAGTTCGGTAATAGGAAGTCTATAAGTAGGACTACAAATGTCAGCCACACGATGGTAAGAACAAATGCAAGTAACTTCTGACTATTGCTTGGTGGCAGTGGGGAAGAGAAGCTATCTTTCCTAATAAGGTGGTGTTCGTAACGGTACTGGGAGTATATCCGACAGAAGCCTTGTATCCTTGTTGTCTCCTCGGTCAGACTGTGCTGAGGCTACCCAAGAGAATATCCTTTCTTAAGGGGTGTAAGGTGCATGATGCAATCCAGTCTCGGATGGTTCACCCAACGATGGATCATGGTGATGTGGGGGGAGTGAAGGTAGTGGCAAGATGATAGAGACTGTGACTCTGGGCAGAGCATTTCTCTGTGTTACTCTAATGCTTCTGCAACTTGAAGTTATTTGAAGGGAATTTTTGGAATGAAATGAAAACTTATTTCAAGCTCTCTTGTACATGCATTCTTCCACATGGTTTTAGAATCCACCTGACGATTTCCACTTTTTTAAAGATCCAATTGGAATTTTGGTTCAGAGTTCTCTCATTGAGTAGATTGGCTTGGGAACAAGAAATATTTGTATGTTAATTTTGAGAAAATTGTTATCTTTTTGATGCTTTTCTGTCTAAGAATATGCAATGTTTTCTTCACATCTTTTATAACGCTCCATAAAATTTCATACTTTTATTCATAGAACTCTTTTATGTTCTGCTTAGTAAGTTTTTCTTTAGTGTTGTGTGGATTAGTTCTTTTTATCTCATGGAAGTTAATGATTGATTCTGAAATATAGAAAAGCTACTGAGTCTTGTGTTTGCCCATTTTGCTGAGCTCTGAATACTTCTAACATCAATGAAATTTCTTTAATTAATCATATCAGGAAACGATCATTTCTGGGTTTTTTTTTTTTTCCCCTAACATGTAGATGTATTTTTTTTTTGTCTAAAATGCTAAGAGCAGTGATACTATTGTTGGAATAAGCCCACGCAAACTGATCTAGACTATGTTCTTAATGTGTTTTAATTGACATATTTCTGCATATTTACGGGGTAGAGTACGATAGTTGGATGCAGGTACTGAACTACTATATGAGATTTATGTTACTGCTTCTGCAGTGAGCACATGTGATACTTGTCTTTCTGAGCCTGGCTTATTTCACTTAACATGATGACTGTCAGTAGTTCCATTCACATTGCCACTGCTGACTGGATGTCATTCCTTTTTCAAGCTAGTGTTCCCTCCTGTGGGTGGCACCACATCGTTGTCATGCGTTTGTCTGCTGACCGTCTCACAGGCTGTTACCATGTCTCCACAGCAGTGACTGACCCTGCAGGAGACATGTGAGTCCAAGTGCCTTGTGGACGTAGTGATTTCCTTTCCTTTGAATACCTACCAGTTGCGAGATTTGCTGAATGATATGGTAGCCCTAGTGCTCGGTGGCTAGTTAGTAAGTATAAGCTATGAGTTGATGATCCCCATCACTGAGAAACACTTGTAATTCACTGACAACCGCGCCTAACCTTATGCTAGCGAGATGTGCTTGGACTCTAAGATTGCCCAAATGTACCCACCCTGAAATTTTCTTGTCTTGTCTTAGCAGTTGGGTTTTTGGAGTGTCAGCCATTCTTCTTAACCACTGCTATTGTTAGGAGAATGATCCACAGGGAGAGAAGTTGCTGGAAGTATTTGTGCAACTGTTGTGCAAATCAAAAAGCAGATAGTGGCAGCCCCTCAGGAGCCTTCTTTGGGCTCCTCCCTGTTATTTTCCATTTCTTCTGAAGCATTTAGATGGGACTTCCACCTCTTTTCCTACTGGGATGTCTTTTACCTAGTGATTCACACAGGAGTTCTCTGTGTCTTCTGGATATGAGCCCTTTGCTGAAAGCTGGAAAGTCTCCTCTCTGGGGCTTGTCTTTCGTTCCTTGGTGTCTTGGGCAAAAGAAGTTTTTAAAATTAAGGTAGGTGGATTTTATCAGTCATCTCGTTCACAATCCATGCTTCATACTTAAGTCTTCTCCCACAGGGCAGGCAAATATTCACCTGTTTCCTAAAACAGAGGGTGGCAGATGTCTAAATAATAAATACCTGGGGCATTGTGGATCACACGTAGATCACATATACATCTTTTTTTATATGAAAACCACCTTTGCCAGTGATACGGATATGCCATTGTTTGCTTCTGGCTGTCGTTTATCTGTCCCTGAGCTGGAAGCCTCAGTTTTCCCCCGTGCTTACAGCTGCGGTGCATCTGTGGTTTGTTTCAGTTTGTGGTGTTTGGGTTCACAGTAAAAACCATAACCCATATCTAAGTTCATTTACTGAGTTATTGACCCTGTCCCTATGCCTCTACGGCGACCCCTTCTGAGTTTATTCCATTTCATTGGTCTGTTTGTTCTTCCACCCCACTACATTCTCTTATTTGTAACTTTATAATAGATTTTCATATCTAGTAGAGGAAGTTATTCATTTGTTCTTTGTGTGAGTGTGTGTGTGTGTGTGTGTGTGTGTGTGTGTGTGTGTGTGTGTGTGTTGAACCCAGGGGCATTCTACCTCTGAGCTACACCCCAAGCCCTATTTATTTTGAAACAGGATCTCACTTAAGTTTCAGAGGGCCTCATTCTGTTGCTGAGGCTGGCTGCGAATCTGCAATTCTCCTGTTTCAGCCTCCCAAGTACTGCGATTATGAGTGCACCACCACACCCAGCTTCATTTGTCTTTTTGCAAACTATTCTGGTTATTTGGGGCCAAGATATTTCCATTAGTATATACATTTCAAAATCAGCATATCACATGAGAGTAGTTGTTTTAAAATGGTGTTTCTTTTTGAATTGTGATTTGATTGACTCAGTTTGAGGACAGTTGGCATATTTACAATTTTGGTCACTGAATCTGTGAACAAATGTTCCTCCATTTATTGAAGTCTTAATTTTTCCGGGTAATGAGTTCTAGGTTTTCCCTATAGAGGTCATGCACACATTTTGATAGAATATTATTGGGCAGATAACATTTAAATATAAATGGTCTATCATAAACTATGCATTTTAGTCATTTTTAATGCAAAAGTATTTCTCACTCTTCTTTATTCATTTTGAATAGTTCAGAATGGCCTTTATCTGGTGAAATGTCCTCACTGTAAATTTCTTTTTGTTATTGTTTAAAACTCTAACCTGACAGATGAAATAGATATATACAAATAACCCAAGTCAGTATTGAAAGGTGAAATCAGTACAGATCCAACAGACAGTAAAAGACTAATAAGGGCATATTATAAACAACCATTCTAATACATATGATAGCTCCTACAAAATGGACAGAATCTTTGAAAGACAAACTATTTGTGCCCTCAGTGATAAGATAGTGGTGGTGATAAAACTGCACAACTGTCAATACTCACTGATCGCATCTGAAAAGGGTGACTTCTATTGTGCGTAAGTCATACCCCAGTAAGAAGACCTGGCTTTTTTTTTTTTTTTTTTCAGTTTATTCTTATTACATCATTGTGAAAACATTGTCTTCGATTTCTCCATACCCTTATTGGTGCATTGCTCAAATTATGCTGTGCCCATGTATGAAAGTATCAATAGCTGACTTTAAAGAATTGCTTAATTCAGACAAATTTCATTTTGATCTACATACAGGTTTTTTTTATTCCTTTTCAAGTGTTCCTTCTGTCTAAAGAATATCTTCTAAGTAGTAGCAAGCTGGAGCTACCTCAGAGGATCTCAGAAAAACCAATTCTTTAATAAGAACTATGTAAGATCGCTGTTAGACACACCCTTTATTAAAATTATAAAAATTTAGAGTTTAGAAAGGTGACATATACTCAGAACGTGTTCCTTCCAGTTGTGTTAATTCACCATCATCCATGTCTCTGAGATCATTTTGAGTGTAGTTTACAGAGGACCTTGTGTACTGTTACAGTGGTAGCTGGACGTCACTCCTACTGGAAGTGTTCACACAACAGAAAGTAGCAATCGCTGCTAGACGGAGCTTTATTTGTCTAGACTAGCAAATAGTGAATTGCGGCGGGGGACTGGAC
The DNA here is from genome assembly GCA_004027655.1 of Graphiurus murinus. Lineage (NCBI taxonomy): Eukaryota > Metazoa > Chordata > Mammalia > Rodentia > Gliridae > Graphiurus > Graphiurus murinus. The sequence goes on along the minus strand of PVLC010007825.1, from coordinate 14,332 downwards.
ATCATTTTTATAAAGTTTTATTGTAACACTGCCATAGCCATTTCTTTGTGCCTTGCTGTAGCTGCTTTCGAGCTTTCAACAACAAATTCATGTCACAGTGACTGAGGCCACATGGCCCATGGAACCTAAGAGATTTACCAATTGACCCGGTAAGGAAATGCCTGCCAGCCCCTGGCCCAGACACAAGAATGTGATGGAGAAGACATTGATGGCTCAGAGTACGTGTGTGTGGTCCTTGAGTTTTGAATAGCACGCAAATTTAAATACTCTTCCAGGAGCTAAAACATGCTATCTGATTCAGCAAAGAAGTCACTGGCAAACACAGGAGGCTCTGACGTCAGAGTTGCCCGACCGTCTTCCTGCTTACCAGGCAGTGCTCACCTGGAGCTACACGCACATCACATGCAGCAGAAACTGTGCAGAGTCTGCAGTAAAGAGGATGAACCATTTTACTTGTAAATGGTGTGCAGCACATCCTTTATATCAGAAAAATTTATTTAAAGAACATGTGCACTAGGCATGGTGGTGCATGCCTGAATCCCAGTACTTGGGAGGCTGAGACACAGGGAATCACAGGTTCAAGGACAGCCTTAGTAATGTAGTGAAACTCAGCAACCTAATGAGCCTATTTCAAAACAAAATAAAGTAAAAACAGCTGGGGGTATAGCTCAGAGGTAGAATGCCTCTGGGTTCCATCCTCAGTGCCAAAACCAAAAAAAAGGCACATCTTCATGTACTTATTTTGGTTTTTGTTGTTTTGTTTTGCAGTACTGGGGATTGAACCCAGGGGCATTCTACCACCAAGCTCCCACTCCCAATGACTATTATTTTATTCTTTATTTTGAAACAGGGTCTCACTAAGTTGAGGAGGTCCTCACTAAGTAGCAGAAGCTAGCCACGAACCTGCGATCCTCCTGTCTCAGCCTCCCAAGTACTAGGATTACAAGCGTGCACCACTATGCCTGGCTATCATGTACTTACTTCAGAAAGCTGTTTAAATGCTTTATCAGCACATCATTACCTTTTAAGTATTTTTTTCTTGTGGTATTGCTGGTTTAAGAAATAAAATCCCTCCACTTGTTTGTCTTTATGAAAATGTCTTAATTTTTTTAAATGATATCTTTCCTTGGTATAGAATCCTTCATTGGCAGCTATTTTGTTCAGAATCCCCAAATACCACACCTTTCTCTGCAGGCTTCCACTGTCCTTGAGAGGTCAGCTGTTGGTGCAGGCAATGCTACTTGGAGGCAAAGCCTTGGCTCTGGATGTTTAGCCAACCTGGCGCACACATCTTGTCCTACTCTGAGAGCGCGGGGCTTCCCGAATCCGTAGTCTGATGTCTTTCTACAGACTTGGATTTTTTCATCTCTTATTTCTTCAGATGTTATTCTTACACCATTCTTTCAAATTTCCATGTCTAAGTCCAGTTACTGATCTGGTAGAATTCACTGTACCTTCTACATTTCATGTTATTTCTTCATTACTTTCATTGTTTTATGCAATCCATTGCGTATTTTTGGTCTAATGGTACACTGATTTTTCTTTTCCATTGTGCAAAATTTGGTTTAAAATCCATTCATA
>PVLC010007825.1:0-12651 GCA_004027655.1 Graphiurus murinus | reverse complement strand
TTCATGCTATGTTATTACATTTGAAAAATTGTATATAGAAATGACATGTTTCCAGGAGGATATTTTCCTCCTCTGGCAGTGCTGGGGACCCTGGAGATCTGGGACCTGCCCATCCTAGTCTTACGAATTGATATGATGGAACCAGAACTTAGTGCCTTCAAGGTCCACTATAGCCGTAGCTCACCCTCATTCCCACAAGGTGGCCGTTCAGATTCTTCCACATAGGATGGCCTCTATCACCCTGTGTTTGTGCAGAGCACCTCCTAGGCACTGTGTTTCATCGGGAGGGAAGAGTGGCCCCTGTTGTCATTTGCTCTTGTGCCCTGGCTCCAAGTGGTCTCACCATGTGGCCAATCCATTTCTCTAGGCTGAGTTCAAATCCCACACCCTGGTTAAAAATCCTTCCATATTAAAAAAACAAAACAAAACAAAAAACTGCACGCATCTTTGCTTGTGTTAAGGCGCCTCCCCTCAGTACCTGCCATCTTGCAGTAAGCACACAGGATTGCTGTGTGCCAGTTTGCAAGCTGACACCCTCCCTCTGCCTTGGGCTTCTTAGCCGCAGCTTGGGGGAGATGGGCAGGCGATGCCAGCCCCCTGGTTCCATTCAGAATTGTCCTGCTGCTGGGAGTTCTCTTGGCCTGGATGTGTCAGTGGAAGACATTCGCACTTCCAGATGAGTGGGATGTGAAAGTTTGGGTGATATGGATTTGGAGGATGCCAGCTCACATCATAGGGAACCAGGTCTTGTGTGGTATTTATTGTGAGTTGAAATAGGTTTGCTGAACATGACTTATATTTAAAATCTAAATAGAAATTTGTGGAGATAAAGGTTATACCTTCTCGCCAAACCTAATCCTTTCTGTGTAGATCTTTGCTAAATGCTTTAAAAAGTATTGTTCTAAAGCAGCAGGGCAGTAGCGGTGGTTTCGGCCTGGGTCTGAAAGGTGGACTGAGCTGCAGACTCCCGCAGCCTAGGCACACACGGGTGGTTCCGGCCGCTGAAGAAAGGAGCCCTGGTTCCCCGTGTTAAGTTGTTTCCACTGCCTTTCATCAAACCAATGCAAGAATTCTTTCATGCCGTCTTGAGCTATGTGTTAGCTTTCCATCGCAGTGAAAATGTGCCTGAGATTTGTAAGTAGGGAAAGGTCATTTCGACTCACACTTCCAGAGGTTCAGTCCATGGTCTCTTGGCCCCCTCGTTCCGGGCCTGTGGTGAGGCAGCACGTCATGCGGGGAGCGCACGTGGTGGGGTGAAGCTGCTCGCCTCAAGGAGCCTAGGAAGCAGAGAGAGAGAGAGAGAGAGAGAGAGCTGGCTTTAATAACAGAACCCCTGCTCAGAAACCCATTCGGCTCTGAAGTCATAAATGGGTGAATCGTTGATGAGGTCACCCCCGGTCACTTCCCAAGGCCCCACCTGTGAACGCTGCTGCCCTGGGAACCCCGCCTTTAGCACATGAGCTTTTGGGGACATTTAAGAGCAAACGATATTAGATGATAATGCAGATTGCTTTGGGTACCCAAATCATCCAGTTTGGCAATCACTCCGATGTTTCATTACTCCAGTCCTGAGGTCACTAATTCCGTAAGGGCAGTATGAACTCCATGCTGACCGTCATTTGAGGACGTCAGGGCTCCCAGGTCCCCTCTCCAGCAACAACGACTGGTGGATTCCAGGCTGGTACTGCAGGGCTGCAACCTTGACTAGGTCATCGCAGTGCTTTCCCCCTGCTGCTGGGCACATGGGGAGCACAGCGCTGGGACAGGAGGGGTTAGCTCCACCTTGGAGGCTGACTCCCAGCATAGCCACCCTGGTCCCAGGTAGAGAGAGGTGGGTGAGAGTCAGTGGGAGGTGGGCACTCGGCAACACAGCCATGGGCCGGGGAGGCGGGCCTGGTTGCGCCCTTCCTCTCCAGGGAATGTGCTCATTGGCTCTCATTTGATTGCCTTTTGTTCCTCCATCCTGCCTGCACCCCAATTGGTTATGGGCAACCTGCACCCCACACCCTACCCTGGAGACACGGACAGGCTCCATGGGAAGCTGGTCGTTCAAGAGCACTGTTGGGCTGGGCGTGGTGGCGCACGCTTGAATCCCAGCATTTGGGAGGCTGAGACTGGAGGATCTGGGTTCGCGGCCAGCCTCAGCTACCTAGTGAGGCACTCCGCAACTTAGTGAGACCCGGTTTCAAAATAAAGAATAAAAAATAGGGCTGGGGGTATAGCTCAGAGGTAGAACGCCCCTGAGTTCAATCCCCAGTACCGAAAAAAAAAAACAGTTGGTGGCTCAGGGTCCGGTACCTGTGCAGACAGCACAGCTGGTCCCCTCCCTGTCTCCCGTGAAGGTTGGTCTTTGGTGCTGGCTCTGAAGGTGGCATGGAAGGGCGAACAGGATGATGCTTCTGAGGATGGGGCAGCGGGCACCGCATCTGTGCTGCGCCTGTCACAGAGGCATAGTCTGCTTAGTGGAAATCTCCATGCCATCATCTGGATTGCTGGGAAGTTGATGAATTGATTCTTTTAGGTAAAGGAAACCATTACAAAAGACTAATTCTGCAAAAACAGCTCATGAGGAAATGAAATTTTCTCTCATTGGGAGTTTCTTGGCAAATTATGTAAACAGATGCACTAAATTAAGATGGAGAATGTAAGATGACCTGAGACCTCATCGTTGAGCATAAAGAGTGCCCTCGACATGTAAAACAGTGACGGCACTGGGCATCGGGAGTGCGGATTTGGGTTTTGTGTGTTTACTCGGGGGATATGTTGAAAACACAGGAGTTACTGATTGGAGCCCTGTGGATCCTTATCTCTGTAAGTCTGTCGTGACAACAGGTTCACCAGTAGCTACGCTGGGAAACCACAGCCACAGTCAGGCCGCCGCCGGGGCTGAGCGGGTGACTGGCTCCGGGCCTTGGCCATGGGATCCAAGAACTTCTCTGCCAACATCAGACCTCGTGCCAGAGACCAACTTGCACAAAACACACGCACTTTTAAAACGACTTGAATGCACATATTTCCACTTTCAACTTTATGGTGTCTGTTTTGTCCTTGCTGAAAAAATAAAAATTTCCTATTACAACTCTTCTTCCTGACTTTATGTGATTCCGTTTTCCTTCTGGGATGACCTGCAGTGGCCCGTGCTGACCCGTGTTAAGTGCTCCTGGGTTCTAGGGTTGACCTAGATCAGCGAGTCCCGACCTTTCTGTGACCTCTGCCACAGAAAAGAGCTGCCCACAGGCTTCTAGGGCCGCAGCTCGTCGAATGGTCTCTGAAGGCGAAACCGTGGCAGGTCCGGAGCACCGTCCACATCTGAAGGGGAGCGGGTCGGCTGTAGACTGAACCAAGGCCTGTCCACAGGATGCCGGTCTCCTGGCTACTGCTCCCACTCCAGTCGGAGGCCTTCTCTCACCCGTCATGCTCCTAGAAACATTGCTGAGTGCGGCTCGTGACGCACAGAGCACATCTGTCCACTAGAAGAAGGTCAGCCGTGCCCCTTAGCACTGGCACCAATGGGACTGCCACGACGGCAAACTCAGCAGGTGACAGGCACAGGTTGATCTGGGCTGAGGGAAAGGACAGGTCATCGTGGCCACTGCCAGCACCACTGAGTGTCAGGCCGGGGCCCTGGGCAGCTCCACCGCCCTGATGACGCCCTGGTCACTGCCCTCCAGCTCAGTGACCAGGCTCGTTGGCAGTCCTAAGGGAAGTGGTGATACATTTCGATTCTTCGGTGTCTGCAGGTCATGACTAGAGTTAGAACCACAGGCTGTGAATCCAGGCTTGTGGGAGCTACGGGGACCATCCACAGCATTCGCCTTGTTGATGGCTGGGAAACCTCCTCTCGGGGAGGCTGGGCATACAGTTCAAAATGGGGGACCCCGGCAAAGGGCACATGGACAGCGCCAGATGCAGCCCTAACTTTGAACTCTGAGCGGGAGGGAGAAAGGGCTTTGGGGTCACACTGTTTTGGAGACCTAGGATAACGTAGTATAGTATCACAGCGCTCAAACAAAAGGCTGGAGGTGACCTGCCCTTTGTCACCACACTTTTTTCTTCTTTTTTTTTAATTGGTGCATTGTAATCATACATCATTGACAGGTACAAGCTGGTAGAGGCATACATGCACACATTACTCATTTAACCCTTCCCCAATTCCCGCCCCACTCCCTCCCCCTCCTTCCTCAAGTTCAGTTTAGTGATTGACTTTGATGTGTTCCTGAAAGTACATCATGTGCATTAGGGTACCCTCCATAACCTTCAGTTAAGTCACCTTCTTTGCTCACCTAATGTTTCTCCTTCATCTAGAGTCCCTCTTATGACCCACTTTCTCCCTAGCTTCTGCATATTAGGGAGAGCATACAATTTTTTACTTTTTGTGACTGACTAATCTCACTTAACATAATGTTTTGCAGTTCCATCCATTTCCCTGCAAATGACGTGATATTGTTCTCCTCCATACTCCTTAATTCCCATAGACCCAGATGCCTGGGAAGGCCGCTGGGGGAGGGAGCTTCTAGAAGGCTCGCCGCCCTGGCCGGCTTCCCTCTCTGAGCGAGTGCTAGCAGTCGGCTCACCTTGCAGCCGTGCAGCCTGGTGACAGGGCACAGAGCAGTCACCCCCAGTTATTCAGCCTTGAGGAAAAGATGCTTTGTCTGCCAAACAAGCTTCTTTTCTGGGAAAATACATCTTTCAATTGAGACACCAGGAGACAAACTGTATGATGTATTTATCTTGAACCCCAAACTGCACGTACAAATGTAGTCAAATCCTTGACACCGGAGAAGAAAATCCACGTCGTAACACTTCAGTGACAACTATGGGGTAAAATATATTAGGGGGGCCGACCACGTTGTGTGTCGACCCAGCTCAGTGCATGTGATAAGAAGCCGTAATTGACTGTTAAGAGGCACTTTAAAAAGAATCATAGCACCCTTAGTGTAAAGGAAATGTTAGTCACAAGACCGTAAGGTTTTATTTCACGCTCTTAGAAGCAAGCAGTTCAGGTTAAGGTGTTTTTGTAGAAAACTTAGTTTGATTGAATTTCACACCTTGATGTATCTATTTCCCAAACTTTATGAAGTCCCGGCTTGCCTCGGGGTTCTAAAACAGAATGATTTGGAAAACTGGGTTGATTGCACAGAGTTGGAAAAGGCCCGTAACTGTGAGACCATCCAGGGCTTTGGGCCTGGTCCAAGGTGTCTTGCAACACCAGCTGACCAGTGGCACCTCTCCTTTCCCTTCCCAAGCGCTGGGGGAGGCTGTGCGGCTTCAGCGGCCTGCAACGGACAACTCGAGAACCATGGGTCTCTTTCAGTGGAAGTCTATCTAATTAAGAAATAAGTGAAATTTGTATGAAAGGTTTCTGCTGGCGGTACCATCTTGTGAATATTGAATATCTGAATGAAGTCAGAGTGTCCTTTTGGGAGTTCAAAGTCGGGTGTTACTGTGATGCGTTTCTTTGTTGAATAACGCAATCAGCAAAGGAACCCATGCTACACGTTCATCCCGAAGTGGAGGATTTATATTAGCCTTTCCAGCATTAGTGCCGTTGAAATGAAAAAGTTCACTGTAGGAAATAAACCCAATGCCTGCCTTTGCAAGGTAGAGCCAGAGGTGCTGTGTTTACCAAACACGTCATTTTTATAGTTACACAGAGAACTCCTATGTACTTCACGGGAGTATAAACGTGGCACAAAATTAAAAGTAATTTCCCCCACATCGTCGGGACTGAACAGATCATCCTGTTCCCCTCCCAGCATTCACCTCTGGCCACAGTTGAAGGGTGGGGGCTGAGAGTCTCTGCTGTCTGGAAGGGAGGGGGAGCCAGGCTGCGGCTCGGGGGCCCGTGCGTGCAGTACAGCTCAGCCCAGCCACGTTCCCCCTCGTTTATGTCCTATCGATTTGTGACAGCGATTACATGCTACTGTAGCACGAAGAAGAGGGTTTTAAACCCACTGTATGACTTGTAGACTTTCTGTGAATTTTCATTAAGGTTGGTGAATTGTACAAGCGGAGGAAAAGCAAGGCAAACTCGTTAAAATCTCCAGGAACACGGGTCAGCCTGGCTCAAATGCCGTTTTCCAGGCGTGACTTGGGGTGCAGTGCTCCAGCAGATGCAGCTGTGTTACAGTACAGACCCCTCTTCCGGTGCTGCAGGGTGAGCAGACAGGCCACCTTCGCCAGGCCCCGTGTATTTCATTTCCATGGGCGGTTAGACACCAGGCCTGGAAGGGAAGGCTCAAGCAAGACCTGCGTCCAGCAACCGCCCATCCCAACCGCTTTCTCCCTACTGTATGTTCTCAGACACGTTCCGTACTTAAGTGAAAACACCCCCCTTAGAGGCCTGTGTGGACATCCTTTGCCCCCAGCTCCAGCCATAGTGGTGGGTAGCAGGTGATCAATGGCTGGACCCCTCCAGGCCCCTACAAGCTTGTGTGGACATTGGACACTCAGAACAATGGCTCAACTGTCCGAGGGCTCGTCTCCCTGCTGCTCTGCCCCAGTGGCCACATGCTGGGATTTCCCGGCGCTTTTCCAGCAGGCATCTGTGTTTTTTGCCCTGGGGACCCTGGAGACACCAGAAAGGAGACTTTCTTCCAGAGTGGGAGATAGTGGTCTCTTTGGGTTTGGGAACTGGTGTGGTTTTGCAGTGCAATAACAAACTTCACCCACCCACCCCCGGTAAGAGTTCAGTTCTCTGCAGCTGGACTGGAGGCAGGCGTCTTACACTTGGAGATTTCTTGGCCGAAAAGATCTTGTTGGCAGTGGACACCTCCACTAAGGCCTCTCGGTGCTTACTGAGTAACAGCGAATCGTCTATCTCCAATGATGACCATCGGCACTGCGGGAAACTGGTGGCCTTCATCCCAAATGCGCAAGCAAAAGCGTGCCCCCAGCCTGTGGTTCCTCTTCCTTGAGTTAGGTGTCACCCTCAGACCCGAGAGCATCGTCTTAGCTTGTCCCTGCTGCCCCACACTGGACGATAAACACCACGAAGGCCACGGTGCTACTGAGCTAAGTTCCACTGTGTCCCTGGCACCTGGCGCACTGTAGACACAGTTTAGTATTTCCTTAGTGAATTTGCTGGACTATGGCAGTGTGTTTATTTGGACAGGTAACGTGGGATCTACTTTGGATGCCATGATGATGTTTAGAGCATTTGTCACTGCGATCCAGTTTTCCTTGGGAGCCCTCAGAAGCACGCCATGCCTCCCATTGCTCAGCTTGAGAGATTTTGACCCATCCCCAAAATGTGTCAGAATTAAGAGAATTCTAGAAGGATTAACTTATGTGCTTGCTTTTAAGGATTCTGTTCCTGCTGGGTATGATGGTGGAAGCCAATAATCCTAGCTCTTCGAAAGGGTAAGGCAGGAGGATCCCAAGTTCAAGGCCCATCAAAGCAAACCTAGTGAAATCTAGACTCGATCATAAAGAAGGCTGGGGAGCCGGGTGTGGTGGTACATACCTGTACTCAGTACTTGGGAGACTGAGACAGGAAGATCGCAGATTCGAGGACAGTCTCAACAATTTAGCAGCACTCGGCAACCTAGCAAAACCCTATTTTAAAATAGGTCTGAGGGTATAGCTCAGACATAGGATGTTCCTGGGTTTAATCTCCAGAACCACAAAAAAAGGGGACTGGGAATAGAGCTGAAGAGTAGAACATTACTGAGTTCAATCCCCAGTAAGCCCCCCCGACACACACACACACACTGACATTTTTGCTCTAGGAAAGACCTTATCAAAAGAGAATGAGTGAAGATGGGGCAGACTGGGAGAAATTTCTTGCAAATCCCACATGACAGAGGACTTGTACGTAGAGCATGTAACAAATGCTCTAAATGCAACTGGAAGAAAATGAACATTGCTATTAAAAACTGGGCAGAAGATTCGGATACTTCATGAGCGGGGATGCACGTACAGTAATGGGTACACGAAAATATGTTCATCAGTAGCCAACAGGGAGACGCACATCCAGCCTCAGCGTGGACCACTGCCCAGCTGGCCACTCTGGGGGAACAGCAAGGCCCTTGCTTAGGAAATGACACTACCAAGCATTTGTACCCCTGGTCTTCTCTCCTAGAGGAATAAATACTTAAGTCCACACAAGAAATGGACATACATGGCCATAGTAGCTTTATTTGTACTGTCTCCAGACTGCAGACATCTCACTTGTCCTTCCAAAGATGAAAAACAAACTGTATTCCATAAACTGGAATAACTATAAAAGCAAAATATGAAGCAATGGCCTATTGAGGTTGGATACCGTATGCGTGGATCTGAAGGGCATTATCTTGAGCGAAGGAAGCCTGTCCTAACTTTGACTGCTTATACCCAATAAACTCACAGTGATGCGGGAGAGACAGTGGTTGGCAGGGCCTGCGGAAAGGGGAAGACATGACCACGGGGGTGACTGAAAGGAGTGTCTCATGTGGCCAAGCGGTTCTGTATCCTGCTTGGGGCTGTGGGTATATGAATCTCAACAGGTAATAAAATTTAAGAATTGTAATTTTTTTAATTTCATAGAAAATGAAGTTTTAAAAAAGTGCAAAAAAAATTGCTGAAATTTAACTAAGATCAGCCATTTAGTTAACCATATTGTGCCAGTGTCAGCTTCCTGGTTTTGAAAAAACTATTGTGATTCTATAAAATTTATTTAGGAGAACTGAATGAAGGAGCTTGGGAACCTTCCCTACTGTCATGGTTTTATGACTCTTAAATAATTTCAAGATACAAAGATCTTAAAAATCTATTCCTACTATATTATCAGTCTTTAAAAAAAAATAAAAATAGAAAATGATCAAGAATGGGGAGTGGTCTGGGCTGTGCTGCTGTGAATCTTGGCAAAGCAGAGTTCCCCTGTATCAGTGGGAACAGAGGCTGCTCTTGTAATGACACCGAGTCCCAGAGCTAGAACACGGTGTCCCCCGTTGCTATTCAGGGAAGAAAGGAAACTCTTAGAAAAACATGCTGAACACAAACCATTCCTTTGCCTATTCATTGATTAGCCTTGCATTTATTTTTCTGGTACTGAGGATTGAACCCAAGGGCATTCTACCTCCAAGTTACACTCCCAATCCTATTTCTTATTTTTATTTTGAAACAGTCTTGCTAGGTTGGTGAGAATCTCGCTACTTGCCAAGGCTGTCCTCAAACCCGGCGATCCTCCCGTCTAAGCTTCCCCAATACTAAAATTACAGATGTGTGCCACAGTGCCTGGCCTCACCTTTGTACTTCAATGACTTAAAAATTTCACCAAGAAAAGGCCAAAGAGAAAACTTGTCTGACTGAATGAGGTCTCCGTGCACATGGTAACTTTTAACAGTGGGTGCATTTGAAATATGGAAAACTTCTTCCTGACATTGATCACATTTGAAACTTCTGCTTTCTTAATTCAGTCTGTTATTGACAGTAATATATTTTAACTTGAGAATGTGTCCATTGAGTGCCTATCGACTGAGCTTGTTAAAATGTTCACGGTACACGCGGACATTGGATTTCCTGTCATGGTGACTTACGGCAGGAGGACAGCGGTGAGTGATTCCTGCCAGTCAAGAACTTGCGCTGGAACCCCACTTGAATGGTAATAATCTGCTCCTGTAATTGCTGTGGAAAAGGGAAATCCTCTGGAGGTTTTACATCTAATCATTTATTTATAAATCCGTAGATGGCAGTCTGCAGAAGATGTGTCGAGGGTCAACTTTGTGCTCAAAACAGTTGCCTGATGTTTACATTTCAGTGTATTTTTTTTTTTAACGGTACCTCCAGCCCCCATGATCACAAAAGGACCTCGGCTGGCTGGTAGCTGCTCTGCACCGCGTTCCCTGGCCCACGCACTTCATTACCAGCACTCGGCAGAGGCCGGTCCCCTCTGTATTCGCTGAAATATGCATGTTTTTACATCTCATTAATTCAGTCTACATACAATTAATTTTTGCCTATTAATAAACCCCTCGGTGTTCGTGACAGCGATCTGAACCACTTCACCTAGTGTGGAAGGAGAAAGTGTTCTTGCTGGCTTCCACCCTCGCCCCCATCGTTAGCGTCATCTTGGTAGGCTGGAGAGTTTGGGCGCATAAATCAAGCATTGCAAGGAACTGTCAGTTCCTGACGAGTCGGCTCCCACTGGCCGGTGGGAGGGTTTGGAAGTGCTCATCAGCTCTACCTGCACTTGGAACCGAAGGAGATGTAGCGCTGTCAGCCTGGTCACCAGGGTCTCGGGCCGTGGGAAGGGTGCTGAAGCCTTGTGTGTATGAGCAAGGTGAGCGTGGCTTTTCTACCTGCCCACATCCTCACCTGAGGAACGCCTTTGGATGCTCCTCAAAGCACATCTTTCTGTGTCTCCAAATCTCCTAACTTTTAAAACAAGCATCTCATTCAGTATGTGAATCCAGACGGGATTGTACATGGGGCCAACGACTCCTACCGACAAAACCCAAAGGGAAGGGGGGAAATCTGGAATGGAACCTTGCAAATAAGCGCCTGGGCATCTAGGGGCATCGCAGGCAAGTACGTCCTCAGAGCCTTTATTTTGCTGCCATCCTGGGATAGATTTTGCCACAGGAAACGGCTCACGGTTCAATATGACCGGCCAGGAGGAGATTCAGGATCCTACACAGATGCTAGAGTGCTTAGATCTCTTGCCTGGATTTGTAAAAGTTCTAATTGTCAGCAAGAGTCTCTGGGAAATCCAAATGCCAGGCTCCTAAAGGTTGCAGGAGCCACTGGATTCTTTCCAAGGGCTTTGTGTCCTGGATGCGAAGCTAGAGTTCTGTCGGAGGCCCAAGTAGTGGATAAAACAAACTGATAGTGCATGGAAGTTTCCAGAACATTCCATGAAAGAGACCTAGCCAATGTCCTCAGCTAAATTGGGAGCAAGTCATCCAAGGGTAGACAGACACTGTTTGCTGACTTTGAAATATGTTGTCTGTATCAAATTTATGAATTGTAATGATTGGTAAGATGAAGTTAGTGGCTTCGATAGGAACATGTAAAGGCACGGATACAACTGTTCCCTCCTGATTCCTGTGATCAACTCTCGCTAGGCTCTGTGAGAACGTGTATTGGCCTGCATAGTCGTGGATTCCCTCACCTACAGAGCCAGCCCTGTCTCCCTGCCTTGCACCTGGAGTCTCCCCAGACTGAAGGCGGAACTTGTCCTGCCCACACCCCTCACCAGCGGGCAGTCCTGACACAGAGCCCCTTCTGCTGAGCCTGATTCCACCACTGATCAGTCATTGGTGATTTTTTTTCTTTTATAATTTTTTTTTTGCTATATCATTTTTGCTGCAACGTTTTACTATCTCACTATTCTTCCAAATCATTCTGTCTAAAACATCATTGCATTCATATGCCTATAAAGCATGCATAATTTTCTCTCTCAGAGCTGGATCATAATACACACAAGTATTCTCAATCACTTCAGTTTTTATGTTAAAAACTTTAACATTGAGGAACATCATCCCTAACGATGATTTATACATGCCCATGAACATTGCCTTAGTAGATAGCCCAAGAAATGGAATTTTTGATCAATTGGTAATCAAATTTTTAGGGCTTTTGATACTTACTACAAAATTCACTTGTTAAGCTTATGCAATGTTGCACTTAAAAGCATTTTAACTTCTATTTGTGCTCTCACAGATAAGATTTCATTTGTTTTTTTTTTTTTTTGTTAGTTAGTTTTTTGGTTTTTTTATCTATTGTACCCCACCCAACCAAGTAGTACATCCCAACAGCTCATTAAGTAGCTTTCCCAGAGTCAGCGAGTTGATACTGGGTGTTTTCAGAACAGTGAGTTTCAGATTCCCTCCTGTGCCTTGGGTTCTTCTAATCTTGTCAGGAAGCGCTGGTCATAGCGTTCGGTCTCATGAATAGACCACCCTCTGCCCCTGAGGATGAGTGGGCAGATCTCACAGGAGGACCTCTGCTGTTTTGTGATGAATTCTCCACCTGCACACACCTTCCAGACCTGTGTTCCAAGTAATTAAGAAATGTTTCTATTTATATTCTTATTTGTGCGCTCTTGCATTTAATTAGTCCCCAGTTTGGGGGATTGGCCCATAAACCTTGCCTCCCCCCTTACCCTTGACTGTTCTTAAGTTTGAGACAATGCGCAGGAGCAGATGTGCTTAACAACCATCCTTCATCTAGCTCATGCTACTTCTTAATGTCAATTATAAAGAAAATTACTCCTCTGGCTTCAGAAGTTTATTTAAATGTCTTCTGAGAAAATGGGCAGCTCTTCAGACTTAACATCCACAGCAGTGGAAACAGATGCTGGGTGGCACAGACGGTGGGTGGGTAGACAGAAACATAGTCTTTTTAAGTTTTTAAAATTACATGCTTCTGTTAATACGTTGAGCCAGGAAAGTACGCCATCTCTTAACTCTACACTGACTCCCCCGGTGCTGTCCTGATGAACCAGGAGGAGCACGCGACCATCGTAGGAGTCGGGACGCCTGGTCTCCATGACTGAAGGAGTCGGCCTGCCCTGGCTCATAACTCTGCATCTGGCAGATAGTGAGATCTTGCAAACAAATAACATTTCAGGAAAGAGAAGTGAGGAGTTTGAAGGACAGGATGGAGGAGGACCAGGAGAAAAGCGAGAAGGTGCTAGCTGCAGGGTCTCCAGGCTGATGACTGTGTCCC
>PVLC010007824.1:35713-61543 GCA_004027655.1 Graphiurus murinus | reverse complement strand
AGCTATACCCCCAGCCCTATTTTTTATTCTTTATTTTGAAACAGGGTCTCACTAAGTTGTGGAGTGCCTCACTAGGTAGCTAAGACAGGCCACTAACCGGGATCCTCCGGTCTCAGCCTCCCAAATGCTGGGATTACAGGAGTGTGCCACCACGCCCAGCTCAAGTGAGACTCTTAAAAAATAAAAAAAAATTGAGCGAGACATGGTGGTGCACTTGGAAGCTGAGATAGAAGAATTGGAGGTTTGAGGACAGCTTCAGCAAGTACTGAGCAACTACTAGCAAGATCTTAGTTTTTAACTAAAAATAAAATAGGACTGGGGTATAACTTGGAGGTAGAATGCCCTTGGGTTCAATCCCTAGTCTGTCTGTCCCCCCCCTCTCTGTCACACACACACACACACACACACACACACACACACATTTGACACACATTTGTCCAGTTTGGTGTGTTCCCAGTTACTTGACCACAGAACTCCCTCCTTTTTTTTTTTTTTTTGGTACTGGGGATTGAACCCAGGGACATTCTACCACTGAGCAATGCCCCCGGCCCTATTTTATTTTTATTTTGAAACAGGATCTTACTAGGTTGATAAGTCTCACTATTTGCTGAGAGTTTCCTCGAACCTCGATCCTCTTTAATCAGCCTCCCAAGTACTGAGATTACAGATGTGTGCCACCGTGCCCAGCTTCACAGAAACCCCTTTGTCTGGAAATGCTAGCAAGCATCTGGTGCAGTCTTTTCTAAGACATGGTGCTCAAGATGATGCTCAGTGTGACACAATCAACATTTAATGAGTGTAACAGGTATTTTCATGTGTATTTAAAAACTGCAACCAGTGTATTAAACCTGTGATTTCACAGTACAATTACTTAAGATATGGAAAAATTTAAAAATGAGTTGATTTAAGGAAAGCACTAGTTGGATAGCTCGGGTGATGAGAGAGGAATGCCAGGTATATGCGTGGACTGGGGACACAGGACAGCGCTTCCGTGTGCCAGCGTCTGTGAGCTGCGGGTCTGGAGCTGGTGTGCGTGGGGAGCCGGCATGCCCTGGAGGTGAAGTGTGCTGCAGAATGTGGCTGTGGACCGCCTGTCTTCAGTCACGCAGCAGCTGCTGGTTGGGTGATGGCTGATGGCTTGATATGCGTTGTGTGTCACTAGCTTGCCCCATGGTTGGACAATGTGCCTCAGGAATGTTAGAACGCGTTTCCCTTTTAGCAGCCAAGCTGACCCACTCTGTATTTGGTCTCTTTATCTTACTGCTGGACCGGCTATCTTGGGACAGAGTTCAGGGGCACAATGATAAATCTCTTTAAGGAGGGTGATGTAATCCTCGGCATTGTCCTCTCCTTGGCTTTTCAGTTTGGAAGCTTTTGCAACACCATCATGTCCTTGTATGGGCCTCTTCCTTCACCAGCCTGCCCCGTCTCCAGGGTGGAACGGTCAGGAATGGATCCAGCAGCTGATGGCCTGGGTTCAAATCCCTGCTGCCCTGCTTAGGAGCAGCGTGACTTTGGGACTACTCATTCATTTTTTAAAATCTGGAAAATTAAAATCTGTACTTCCAGGGTGGGCCTCTGCATTATGGAAAGTACTCTTAGGGTACCAGGAAGTGGGGGTCCCAAAGGGTCAAGAAGGTAGAGGTTGATTTTGTTGTTGTTAGCTTAAAAAACATGGCCTATAGGCAGCCAGATGACTGTCTTCTCACAATGTAATCTTCAGCATCTTCCAGGCCTCCAGGCCGAGTAGAAATGGCAAAGGTCATCTCCTAAGGTTCAGAGGGGTGTGGGGTGAGGAATGTGACTGTAAAAAGCGAGCAAAGGAGAGCCTCTGAAAGACAGCCTGGTGAGTCTGCAAAGACCCGGTGACATCACACACAGCCTGCTCAAGAGCCTTGCCCTCCCAGCCCTCCTCGTGCCCTTGCTGCTTCTCACCCAGAAGCAACTGCATGGTTGGCAAACAGTTTCTTATCTCTTTGAGAAGGAGTCTGTCCATATGTGAGCCCAGTTATGCAATTTCCCCAGCACCTTTATTACTCAAATGCAACCCCGCCGCCAGCACATTGCTTTGATCACTGGATAAAGCCTGTTGATTTTCCTATATTAATACCTACAGATGCTAACAAGCAATTTTGTTAAAATGAAGGGCTCCCCAATGTGTACATGATTATGTTTCTTTTTGGTGGTAATGTAACAAAATTTATTATAAAGGGAATATAATTTTATTTTATTACTGGGGATTGAGCCCAGGATATTCAACCTCTGAGCTACACCCCCAGTCCTATTTTATTTTTTATTTTGAAGCAGAGTCTCAATAAGCTGCTGAGAGCCTCGCTGAGTTGCTGAGGCTAGCCTGGAACTTGTCCTCTTGTCTCAGCCTCCCAAGTCCTGGGACTACAGGGATACTCTACTGTGTCTGGCTTGAATATATGGAATTTAAACTTGAAAAATTCAAGTAGCACAGAAGCAGATAATAAGAATAACAAGTGAAAGTCTGTGCTGTTTCCTTGGTCTTCTTCCCAGAGGGAGCCAGGGAGGACTGTGGTGTGCGTGCCTCTAGGCCTTTCTGTTCAGATGCCGAGTCATGATTTTTAAAAAACAGGATCGAATGATCCATACTTCTGTCCTCTTCCCTTACTTGATGCCTGTTCCTATTGTAACAAATGTGTAGTTTTTTTCGCAGCAGCCTGCTGTTTTCATGCTTGAATATAAAGTTTGTTTAACTACTTTTTGTCTGGGAGGCATTTTCTGGCTTTCCTCTACGTTATATTGTTATAACAAACTATTTTAATGGCTCAAGATGACTTTTATGCCAAAACCTTTCCCATCCCCCATTAGAAAGAGAAATCACATTATGGAACTTTCTTGAATACTTTGTGTTCCAAATTGAATTTATTGACCTTGCATTTAATTTTCTGTCAGTAGTGGCCCGACCTGGCCCCTGCACATTGCTCAGGAATCTGCTGGAGGAGTTGGGGTGGCCTGCAGATTTTAGCAAACTGCCAGTTCATTCAGCAGCCCACAGAGCAGAGAACATCTTGATTCTATCAGCACTAATCTCAGCGCCCTCTGGGCCTTCGTGGTCGTTAGCAGATGGAATGCTTGTCTGTTGGAAGGCAGATCTGGGGCACTGGGCTTTGAGCAGTCCTGAAGCAGAATAGGATGGCATTGAATCTTTTTTACAATGCTAGTGGAGCACTGTTAGACCCCAAACTTGCGTCCCTGTTGATAGGGTGGAACTTGCACCAGGCAGCCATCCACCTCCTTTGTTGCATGGTGTCATGACAGCTTACGAGGTGAGCCTGACGATTACTCTCAGGGTTCTGGGGAGATGGACCACAGGGCACCAACCTGTTGATGGTCCCTGGCTACCATGACCTGTGCTTGGAAGGTGATCCAGGTTTCCCAGAGTTCTTTGCAGCAAATTCTTTCATGCCTGGGTGGGATCTGTGTTTGGAGGCCTCATTCATTGTGGGTCGAAAGGTCCATTTTTGGAGGTATAAATTCTAGCTGTCAGCTCAGCTAATAAAGTGTAGGAAGAACCATCCAAAAAGTGTCCATGAAAGGAAAGTAGGAACAGTGGCCTCTTATCTTTCCTCCAACCGCATCCTCTTTCTGTTGGTGGTGGTGGGGGCCAGCAGTTATAAATTATTTGGAATTTCCCTCAGCTTGATTCCTATTCAAGGCTTTAAATTGGAAATTTTGTTCCTTTTATGAC
This sequence comes from Graphiurus murinus, assembly GCA_004027655.1. Taxonomy (NCBI): domain Eukaryota; kingdom Metazoa; phylum Chordata; class Mammalia; order Rodentia; family Gliridae; genus Graphiurus; species Graphiurus murinus. Next base: position 57,825 of record PVLC010007824.1, on the reverse strand, counting down.
TTCAAAATCTTTGGGCAGGCTGCCATCTCTGTAACAGGCTTGTATGAGTTATAACGTGAGGTGAGTTGGGGAAACGCAAACTTATTCTCCCTTTTCAAACCAAGTTAGTCACCTTGATGGTTTTGTAACAACTCTCAACTTTTATAAGTTTGCAGTTGAAGGATGAATACCTATCCTATTCATTATTATTACTTTTTTTACTTAACTTTTAGTCTTAATTATGAAAAGAAAAAAGAAAAGAAATCATATAACCTAGTATAGGGGTCAAAAAAACAAAGTTTAGAGCCAGGCATGGTGGTCCATGCCTGTAATCCTAGCACTTGGGAAGGTGAAATAGGCGGTTCACTGGTTCAAGGCCAGCCTCAATAAGTTAGCAAGAGCTGGGTGTGGTGGCTCACACTTGTAATCCCAGTACTTGGGAGGCTGAGACAGGAAGATCGCAGGTTTGCAGCCAGCCTCAGCTACTTAGTGAGGCCCTCCACAACTTAGTGAGACCCTGTTTCAAAATAAAGAATAAAAAATAGGATTAGAGGTAGAATTCCTCTGGGTTCAATCCCCAGTATCTCCCCCCCCCAAAAAAAAAACTAGTCAAAATTAAGGATTAAAAAGAAAAAATAAGCTAGCAAGACCCCGTTTCTAAAAATAAAAGGGGCTGAGGGTTTATCTTGGAGGTAAAATGCCTCTGGGTTTAATTTCCAGTACCAAAATTAAAAAAAAAAAAAAAAGACTAGTTACTGTCCTGTCCTTTGGAGAAACACCAGTTTTCATTGCCAACTATTTGTGGAGTGTTTTAGAGACAATTTAACTTATTTTCTTATTTAAAAATATAATATCAGCCGGGCGTGGTGGCGCACGCTTGTAATCCCAGCATTCCGGAGGCTGAGACCGGAGGATCCAGGTTCGCGGCCAGCCTCAGCTACCTAAGTGAGGCACTCCGCAACTTAGTGAGACCCGGTTTCAAAATAAGGAATAAAAAATAGGGCTGGGGGTATAGCTCGGAGGTAGAATGCCCCTGAGTTCAATCCCCAGTACCGCAAAAAAAAAAAAAAAAAAAAAAAAAAAATATATATATATATAATATCAGCTGGGCGTGGTGGTGCACGCTTGTAATCCCAGCATTTGGGAGGCTGAGACCGGAGGATCTGGGTTCGAGGCCAAACTCAGCTACCTAGTGAGGCACTCTCTGCAACTTAGTGAGACTCTATTTCAAAAATAAAGAATAAAAAATAGGGCTGGGGGTATAGCTTGGAGATAGAATGCCCCTGAGTTCAATCCCCAGCACCACAAAACACACACACACACACACACACACACACACACACACACATACACACACACACACACATATATGTATGTATGTATATATATATCTCCAGCACAGGGGGCCTGGCTCTCAGTAGGAAGAACAAATTGGACTCTTTCTGAGGTATGGCACTCCATGTCAATTTTTTTTTAAAATTTGGAAACAGGATCTAAGTTGTTGCTTTAAGCCTGTGGTCCTCCTGTCTCAGCTCCCATGTATTGGTGGGATTTAGGCATACGCCACCACTCCCTACTCTCAAATTGGGCTTTCACGTCTATGAATAACCCTATGCTCTGTTTCCTAGAGAAGAGACAGGCTGATAGGTTTGTGCTCACAAAGGCCCGGCTGCATTTTCATCTAAGGAGCTGGCTGAGGATGGTCTCTGTACCAGGCAGGGAGGCACACACGGGGGCCTCCTGGATGGAGGGACAAGACCATGATCATTAGAATCTCCAGTCCCTAGGCATAGTAGAGGCTGAGATCTTCGTTGAGACACAGGGACTAAAATAATCCAGCTCCGACTATTGTTTGCTCTTCTTGTGTCTTACAATCCCTCTATAAACTGCTCATCTGCCATATTTTCTCCCAGAGCCTGGTGGGTGAGGATGGACGGAATGATTTGGGCAGGAACAAATCCAGAGGCCCTGCCTGGGAGTCAGAGAAGCCTGGTTCACCTCCAAGACCAGCAACTTATTAGTTGTGAGGCTGTGTTCTTTTTTTGTGTGTGTGTCGAACTGAGAATTGAACTCGGGGGACCGTCTACCTCTGAGCTACATCCCCAGCTCTATTTTATGTTTTATGAGGAAACAGGATCTCACCAAGTTGTGGAGGGCCTCACTAAGTTGCTGAGGCTGGCCGCAAACCTGCGATCCTCTTGTCTCAGCCTCCCAAATACTGGGATGACAAGTGTGTGCCACCGCGCCCAGCTGGAACTGTATTCATTCAGTCTCTTCATCTGCAAAGTGAGAGTAAGACTTCTGGACTCACCTCAGCAGCCTGTATTGACACAGTGTAGATTCAGAGAAGCAGCAAATGTAAACATTCGTTCTCCTTCGCTCTGGTCCCACAATCTAGGCTCTCGCCCTAAGTGGCACTTTGGGCCATTGGCTTCACCTCTGTGGGTCTCTGTTACCTCATCTGTAAAATGAGATTAGCTATTAAAGCTTCCCTCCTCGGGTCCTCCCAGGGTTACAGCAGGGCCTGGCCCAGGAGAGAGGTCGGAGAGAGAGCGCACATGGCTATCATGGTTTTGTTGCTGTTGACACAAGGCCAAGAGGCACTGGGGAGTCTTTCCCAGGCGGGGTTCCTCCTGTCCTCTCTGCTTTCCTCTAGGGTGTCACCAGGACTGCCTGTGTCATGGCCTGAGGTGGGCCTGCCTCCTCTCCCAGGGTAGGGAGCTGCCTGTCAGGTGAGGCGGCCTCTGTGCAGGACGGACTGGGCTGGAGTCAGAAGGTCACGAGGACCTCCATTCACAGCCAGCACTTGTTATTTCAGCTGGACCTGTTCTCAGTCTCAGAGTGGCGGTAGCTGGGAGCTGAGCCGGAGCCCGGTGGCCACTGTGCGAGGCCTCGTGGGCCCGCGGCATTTAGCCTCAGCCTCCTGGTGGCTGGACTCCAGGCTCCTCAACTCCAGTCCCTGTGGGGCATGTCCCATTAGTTGCTAGGAGCAGAGTGGCAGTAGCAGAATGATCTCGTATGGGGACCTAAAGATGCACTACTCTGACCATTTTTTTTTTTCCAGTACTGGGGATGGAACTCAGGGGCATTCTATCTCTGAGCTATACCCCCAGCCCTGTTTTTTATTCTTTATTTTGAAACAGGGTCTCACTAAGTTGCAGAGTGCCTCACTAGGTAGCTAAGACAGACCGAGAACCGGGATCCTCCGGTCTCAGCCTCCCAAATGCTGGGATTACAAACGTGCGCCACCACGCCCGGCTTACTCTCACCATTTTGGAGTATCTTTCATTTTCCCCTTCTTTCTGTGTTTTTTTCTGACAAGGTTATTATATATATGTGTGTGTGTGTGTGTGTGTGTATTTTGGTGGTATTGAAGATTCAATAGCATTCTACCTCTGAACTATACCTCCAGCCCTATGTTATTTCTTATTTTGAAATAGTCTCACTAAGTTGCTGAGGGCCTTGCTAAATTCATGAGACTGGTTTTGAACCTGTGATCCTCCTGTTTCAGCCTCCCAAGTACTGGGATTACAGGTGTGCAACAGCACACCTGGCTAATAAAAACTTTCCAAAGATGACATTGAAAAGAAAGCCACTGGGTGATTAAAATGGAACTTCTATATTTATTTTTATGGTACAGGGGATTGAATCCAGGGGCATTCTATCTCTAAGCTATACTCCCATCCCTTTTTATTTATTCTTTTTTTTGCGGTACTGGGGATTGAACTCAGGGGCATTCTACCTCTGAACTACACCCCCCGCCCTATTTTTTATTCTTTATTTTGAAACTGTGTCTCACTAAGTTTCGGAGTACCTCACTAGGTAGCTGAGGCTGGCCGAGAACTCTCATCCTCTGGTCTCAGCCTCCCAAATGCTGGGATTACAAGCATGCGCCACCATGCCCGGCTCATTCATTTTTGTTTTGAAACAGGGTCTCACTAAGTTGCTGATGGCCTTGCTACATTGCTGAGGCTGGTCTTGAACCTGCCATTCTCTGGTCTCAGCCTCCCAAGTACTGGGATTACAGGTGTGTACCACTATGCCTAGCTAAAAATGGAATTTCTAAATAAAGCAATGCCTCTTAACCAGAAAATCTGGGAAGGGTGTTTGAGATAAATTGCAAAGCAGCACACTGTTATAGGACCTATTATCTGAAAGCTCGCCAAAATCTCTGTAAAAATCAGAGATTTTTTACTTTTTTGCCAAAGTAAAAATCAGGTAGTTACGAAATAGTTTGTTCCAGATCTTTCAGGCGAAAAGTATCCAGCACGTGAGAGAGGACAGGAGGAATAATTGGCAAAGTAGGAAACTTGAAGTGTGAGGTTTTGCGTAAGGAATGTGTTATGGGCCTATAATAGAAATCTCAAATCAGAGATTTGGGAATGTTTACTCAATTGTGTTGCAGAGAATTCCCCCCCCCCCCATGCCATGTTGGGGGCAGGCATTGCCAATCTGCAGAGTCACCTTTGCTGAGCTTCCACTCCACAAACCGTGGGCGATCCACTTCAGCAGCCATTCTTGCCGAGTCCAGATGTGGCCTCAAAGGCCTTCTCAGTACAGCCAAAGACTTTCCGCATCATGTGCCAACACCATGCTCTATTTTATCATCTCTTTAAAAATTACACAAATAAAAGACCTTCTGAATGAACTCTTTACTAACTAAACCTTGACTTAGTGATATATAAAAATGAATTGAAACAGTCCTTTGCAACCCTTGAGCAGTTCATGAGCAAGAAAAGAGAACCGGAAACCCAGCTAAGCCCAGTGCCCCATCTACCCTTCTTTTATTAGGCTCTGTATTTTCTCTTTAAGAACCAAAATAGCCTGGCATGGTGGTGCACACTTGTAATCCCAGTACTTGGGAGGCTGAGGATCCAGGTTCCCGGCCAGCCTCAGTTACTTAATGAGGCTCTCCACAACTTAGTGAGACCCTGTTTCAAAATAAAGACTAATAAACAGGACTGGGGGTGTAGCTCGGAGGTAGAATACCCCTGGGTTCAATCCCCAGAACCACACACACACACACACACACACACACAGCTAAAATAGACCCACATAACTTCACGTCTTCCAAAGCCCAGAACATCCTCTTGTTATAGTTCAATGGGCATAACAAAGAGGTTTAAAACAACAACAACAGAGATGGAAAGAATGTGAGCGTGTGGTATTTTTCAGTCCTCAGGTTGGCGAGGCACTGGGTCTCAGCACCCAGGTCTATTCTCTTGCCTTACTGGACCTCTCCCCACACAGGTCGCGGTGAGGTGACTCTGGCGGGCTGTGGGGAGAGTGCGGGAGGGTCCTTGCCCCTTGCCCTGGAGTGATGGAAGGCCTCCCTTTTGGTGAGACAGCTGCACCACTGAATTCCAGAGGCTGAGAAGAGCCATTCAGCTGGAAGCACATGTGTAGAGGGTGGGAGGGGAGGCATCGAACGACTGTAGAGTGGCCTTTGCCACAGATGGACTTCAGTCACTAGGCTGCAAGTCACCTGGTTTTAAGTCTCTCCCCGTCCCATCAGCCCTCGGAGAGAAGCCCTGAGTATGTAGGGGAGAGAGACTGGCCTGGCCCTTCCTTCATCCTACCTAGCGACCTTGAGGCACCTCAGCCAAGTGCGCATCATCATCTGCTATGTGAATGGAAGGGCTGTTGTGCCCCTGGCAACACAACCCTGGCTCTGGGCAGCTGACTGACACAGATCCTCTGCAATCTAGCTTCTGAACGGGCAGCATCTGTTCTAGTCTTTACTTCGGAACCAAGGAGAGTGGTCAGTGGCCTCCTTTTAGTGCAGGCTGTCCTCTTGCTTGGACACTTGAGGATAATTCACCATATTTGTTTTGTTTGTTTTGGGGGGAGGTACCCCAGAAGAAGGCAGAAGGCCAGAAACTGCAAAGCTGACCTGGGAGCCTGAGGCAATCTGAGCCCAGGAGATGAGCAGCACAGTGGGTCCTACTGCCTGGGGCCTGGGCCCAGGGGATCAAGCTCTGCAGTGTGGGTGACCATGGAGTCCCCTGCATAGGCTGCTGCTGCTGCTGTTACAGGCTAACCCCCGCAGCCATGGCCGACAGGAAGCCTGGAGCAAGCCTGCAGGGCTCTACCTTTTTCCACCTGCCTTTGTCCTTTTCATCTCAAGGTTGATACGAGCATATGGAAGTCAGTGGTGGTACCAACACTAGCATTTAATGAAAACTGAGCATGCAGGGCGTGCATGCTGGTGATGTGACTGCATCCGGGCCTCACTGTGTTTGAGGTCCAGTGCCATCCCAGCTCACAGGTGCCCACTGTTCACAGAGCCTGCGCTCCTTTCCAAGTGTTCTGTAACCTTTCCTCTGGACCACAGGCTGTGTTGCATGCAGAGGTGTCAGCAGTGGCCAATCTGGAGTAGTTTAGGTTTCTGTGTAGAGACTTGCATGGGTACTTTTATTTTGAGATGGGTGTCTCACTGTGCTGCTCATCTCCTGGGCTCAGATTGCCTCAGGCACCGAGTAGCTGGGACTCCAGGTATGCACCACCAAGCCCAACTTGTTTTCTATGTTTACAGCCCACAGAGTTGTGTCTCCTGGGCCATCAGAGGTGAGAGGGTGGGGGAGCTGAGTTCATGGCAGCCCATCCCCCTGAGAGTCAAGCAGGAGCACTCGGGAGCAGAACTGCCTGGGTCCCTGACATCCTGGAGCTGTCAGCTGGGCAGAGGAGGCAGATGTGCCATGGCCGGTCATTTCACCATGTTGTGGGAGGTGCCTGGAAAGAGGAGGGCGCTTACCTCCTCTTTCAGGCCAAACACCAAGGACCAAGGGTGAGCTTGGGGCACCTGGATGCTGGGAAGTGAAGGGAGGGCTTGACTGTCCAGAATGCGCTGTCATTGCACCATGTTCTTTTTCAGGAAGGTCTGATACATTGTCAGGAGTTTGGTTCCTGGTGGTCTCTGGGTGCCTCTCTTGGGGTCTCAGGCCATGTTACCTCTTTGAAACTACTCATCTCAGAAGTGTCCTGCTTGCCAGGAGGTTGCATGTCCCAGGAGCACTGCAGTGTTGTAGGTCCCCTCCAAACAGGAGAGCACAGCCTTCACAGTGAATCGTTTGGCTCAGAGTTGACAAATGAACATTTCTTTTTTTTTTTTTTTTCCGGTACTGGGGATTGAACTCAGGGGCATTCTACCTCCAAACTATACCCCCAGCCCTGTTTTTTATTCTTTATTTGAAACAGGGTCTCACTAAGTTGCGGAGGGCCTCACTAAGTAGCTGAGGCTGGCCGTGAACCTGGATCCTCCGGTCTCAGCCTCTCAAATGCTGGGATTACAAGCGTGCGCCACCACACCCGGCTACAAATGAACATTTCAGCCACAAGTCAATTCATGGTGTACCTCTTTTGTTTCTTGCTTGCACAAAATGCTTGGATCATGGCTTCTGGCCTTCTGGCTCTAGGGAAGGGTATTCGGAACATCAGGTACTCAAAAATATTAGGTGAATGAGTTCAGGAGGGGAGAATGGTAATATCTGTTAAGCACCTACTGTGTGCCACACGTTGTGCTGAACTTTTGGCATCCTCTAATCTACCCGTTCCTTACAACAATCCTGTGACTAGGTTCATTCCGATTTGATAGATGAGGAAGGAAAAGCAAGGCCCAGAGAGGGGGATGGATCATTCAAAGTGACACATCTAGCGCCCGGTCCAGAGCCTGTTCTTTCAACCACCCTGCCAGGTGGCCTCTCAGAGACTGATGCAGCTGAGAGGCAGGGAGCAGAGGGGCTGGCATCCTGTGTCCCAAAGGCCACGGAATGGTGCAGAGTGTGGCCTTGTGTTCCAGGTGCACACTCCTTTATGCCTTCATTCCTGCAGTGTCTTGTTGGCTGTTTCTGGCGGGGAGCTGGTGTATTGTGGCCAAAGGGTGACCTATTGTCTCTCTCCTGGTGGATTACCACCCTTGCCACCCTGGTAGATTGTTGACAGCCAGGTGAGAGGGTGCTAGAATTGGCTTCTGGGAGCTCTGTGGCCACTGCAGTGCTGGCCATAGTGGACATACAGTAGTTGCGTGGATGTGGCCTTGGATGAGAGCAAGAGGAAAAGCCACCGTCTCCCAGACTCCGGGGAACTGGTCCACCAAAGAGCCATTTCCAAAATGTTTTTTCAGGGAGCCTAAAAATAGCCAGTTTCCACCACATAAATACCCCCATTTCCATGTATTGGAATGTTCCTTAATGAGAACTGGAGAACTGATGTACAGAAATGATGTAAAAACATTCCATCCCAGAGTTCGCAGTAGTTCAAATGAACTCAAATAGCTTAAGACAAATAAATAAATAAATAAATAAATAAATAAATAAATAAATAAATAAGAAAGCGGCCGCCTCACTTTAAAAGCAACACTGGATACATTTAAACGGTTTGAGAAAAGGTGTGTGGTTGGAGGGGCAGTGGTGCCCAGAGCCAGGGGCAGTTGTGTGGGAATGGTGACTGGTGGGATCCAGCCCTCTGACATCCACGTGAGGCAGGCCTGCTGGTGCTAGCTTATCTTATTCCTGAAAGAGGCCCTCAAGCACTCAATCTGGAGAGGCTTTCCTGTGGATCTGGCCTTTCCCTCCTGTTACATTTCTGCTCCGTGTTTACAGTTAGTGTAAACATTTCAGAGCATACTCTGGTCTGAGATTTCTGTAATCCGCAGTGACGGTCAGACATTAACACTGGGATGCTGGGTAGTGTTTCATTTTCAAGGCTGGGGGCGTCTCCTCTTTCTCCTGGATGGGAACTGGGCAAGTTGCCATCTTTTCATTGTTCCAAGAATTTGGTCAAGCATTTGAACCCTTTACCTGTCAAAATCACTTTTGCAATGAGGACTTTCTCTCTCCAGCTTCTTAGAAGAGCAGAATTTATCCCAGTGAGACTGTAATGGGGGCTTTCCCATTTGGACACCCACCTTGAATTCATTGGAAACAGAAGTCCTGGGCATTGTATTTTTCATAAATTTGGCTCAGACGTTAGCTGGGTCATATTTCCCCAAAAATCTTTTTGGGAAAGACTCTTGTCTCATTCCTTTAGAGCAACATGTATAAAAATACAATGAATTGGCTCTGTGTTTTGAGTTATACATTAAATCTGCAGGCTTGCTTTTGAAAAGCACTTAACACATAGCTTGGAGAAGTTTGAGTTTTACAGACTGGTGGCCAGGTCTGGATGAGACTTCCTAGTTTTTCCAAAACCCTGGAGGTACAAGAGATCAATGCCATCAGTGAGCCATACCACCACCATTACTCTGATTACACACACACACACACACACACACACACACACACACACACACCACCCACCAACCACCTACACACCACACTACACCATACAAACCACACACAACACATACCACACATAGCACACACTACACACACAACACACACATACTATACCACACATACACCACACCACACTACACACAAACCATACCACATACAAACCACACACACCACACATATACACCATACACACACACACTACACATACACAAACCACACATACCACAGACATACACCACACACGCGACACATACAAACCACACACAAACAAACACTCTCTCTCTCTCTCTCTCTCTCCAGTTCATGATAATCTTTATTTGTCCAATGTAAATGATCAGGGTTTTTTTGTTTTATTTTGTGGTACTGAGGGTTGAAACAAGAGCATTCTGCCTTGGAACGATATCCTTAGCCCTTTTTATTTTTTGTGTTTGAACTTGGTTGAGCCCTCATTAGGCTGCTGAGAGTCTTGCTAACTTGTCAAGGCTGGTCTTGAACCTGCAATCCTCTTGTTTTGGGAGGCTGACACAAGTGGGTTGCAGGTTCAAGGCCAGCACTGTCACGATCCAGTGATACCAGTGAAGCAACATAATGGAATCATATTTCATCTGTCCCCATCCTCAGGTGCTGTGAAGTAGATCCCAGTATTCGTGCATCCTTTCACCCTTCACTAGATCAGTACGGCTCTCTAAGGGATGAGAACATCAGTCACCTTTTCACAGAGAGCATGGTTCACACCTGTGCAACTCAGAGGAATGACCAAGCCTGTGTCTCTCTCCCTAGATAGCAAAGCCATCGTGGATGGGAACCTGAAGCTCATCTTGGGCCTGGTGTGGACGCTGATTCTCCACTATTCCATCTCCATGCCCGTGTGGGAGGACGAAGGGGATGACGATGCCAAGAAGCAGACGCCCAAGCAGAGGCTGCTGGGATGGATTCAGAACAAGATTCCATACTTACCCATCACCAACTTTAACCAGAACTGGCAAGACGGCAAAGCCCTGGGAGCCCTGGTAGACAGCTGTGCTCCAGGTAAGCGCCACGGCTGCCTGAGCTGTCTCTTTGGGATGGATGGGAGTGTGTGGGCCCTGAACCTCTTGGTTCTCAGTGGGAAAGCTAGCTTTGCTGTGATTGGTGTGTGTCTCTTGCTTTTAGCCCACTGTATGACAGATAATAGAACTAAAATGGCTCTATCTGACAGCTGATCCTCTAGGTATGTCTGTTGATTGAATCCACTCATTTATCTGAATTCCCAATGAAGGCCTCAGAGCTTGTGCTTGGAACAGGCCTTGGGTTTCGCTTACAGACTCCAAAGTCCTATGTCTTCCCACATTGGTGCCTAGTTTCCCATCGGCTTTGGCAGAAACATGTGGCTCTCTTAGGTGGCTTGGCATGAAAATCTAAAAACTTCCATTGAGTGGAAAGTTCTCATTTTCATTAACCACTGGTTTGACTATATATGGCTTTCAATTTGCCCTTTTTTTCTGCATTGCTGTGGAAAAGTGCTTGGTCAAGACCCAGTTGGAGTCTTTTCCAGCCTTGATGGGCTCCTTTCTGAGTGGTTGAGTGTACACAAGATTGATGGGTAGAGTTTGCTGGTACACAGTCAATAGAAAAACCAGAGCTACTGTTTATACATGCCCCTTAAAATTGTTTTTAATAAAAAATCTACTCTGATAATTATATTTTCCATTTACCAAATCCTCTCCTCTAATGTCTGGCACATTAGTGTTTAATAAGGTAGTGGTTACAGCTCAACGCAATACTAGCTAGTGTCATTTGAATAAAGAAGGAGAGCTGATTCAAGGCCTGATTTCTTCCTGGAGAACTTATAGGTTGGTGTCTTCTATGAAAAACTTGAAGTACAGCATCAGTTTATTTTTTAGTGCCCTCTTCCATTTAAGGGCACAATTTAGGATATCTTTTCCTAGTATAAATCAGAATATTTACTCTAATCCTATACTATTTGTGCTTACAAAGGCTTTTAAAATAATTCTACCATTGTGCCTTTGAGTAAGTAGATATTTGAGTCACATGGGATGCTAGTTCATTCTTTTTAGATATACCCAAGAATAGAGTTTAAAGAAAAAAAAAAAAAAATCTCTCCTCCAAAAAGGCACCAGGCCCAAACAGTTTTACAGGCTCTGTTTGTTATAGCAGACCTTCAAGGAATGGGTAATCCCTGTCTTAATGCAAGAAGATAGCAGAGTAATGGAGACATCTTTATTAACTTAGAAGAGTTTCAACCCTGGGACACACCTATTTGTAATATTTAAAATATATAGTTTAGCTGGGTATGGTGGCACACACCTGTAATCCCAGTACTTGGGAAACTGAGACAGGCAAACCCCAGGTTCTAGATCAACCTCTTCAACTTAGTGAGACTCTGAACAACCTAGCAAGACCCTGTTTCAAAAAAGGGATGCAGGTGTAGCTCAGAGGTAGAACTGTCTTGGGTTCAGTCCCCAGTACCACAATTAAAAAAAAAAGAACTGGGTATGTGGGTATGTAGCTCAAAGGTAGGTTCAATCGCCAATACCAAAGACAAAAAACACATATACTTTACTGAAATTTTGAAGGAAATTGTTCTCTGATTTAAGAGACCAAATCGGTTTAGTTGTAGGCACATAGCTTCTTGTGATCGCTTTGGTCAGCTAATGCTAAAAGTTTCTTTTGTGTTATGTTAACAGGTCTGTGCCCAGACTGGGAATCCTGGGATCCACGAAAGCCTGTGGATAATGCCCGAGAAGCCATGCAGCAGGCAGACGACTGGCTGGGTGTCCCACAGGTATGTACATGGGTGCCATGTCCCCTCCAACTGCACCCACCCACCGGCTGGTGTCTGGTGCTCTGGATATCTTTCTGGGTCAGTCAGTCTGATGTTGGTATTTTGCCTTCAAAGAACATTGCCTTTGGCATTCTCCTGCCTTCCTCAGTTTACCCATAATAATATGTTGTCTGGACTTCGATGCTTGTAAATCAACCAGAAATCTTAAGTCATTCTTCTTTGACACATGCTGGAAGAATTTCTATTCTTTCTGCTCCAGATATTTTGAATGTTGTCCTTAAACCTCAGGCAGCAAATGAGGACCATAACTTTTGGGTTGAATCATAAGAAAATGCTAGTATTTGATCATTTAAAAAACCTATATAAAAGTAATCTTAATCTGATATTTTAGAGAAAACCATGGACTTAAGACTTTTTAATTTGTTTACATTTATTTATTTATTTAGTGGTGCTAGGGGTTGAACCCAGGGACATTTTACCTCCAAGTTATACCCTAGCCCTATTTTATTGTTTATTTTGAAAGGGGGTCTCACTGAGTTGCCAAGGACCTTGCTAAGTTGCTGAGGCTGGCCTCGAACCTGTGATCCTATCTCAGGCTTCCAAATACTGGGATTGCAGGTGTGCACCAACACACCCTGATTTAGAACATTTTAAAAAATGTAAACTATAATAACCCATCGTTAGTGGAAATTGTGGAATAATTTGTATTGCTCGTAATCTTATAACAGGAATAACAAGAGGACTTAGAAAGAGTCTTAGATACCATCTATGAACAACCACCTTGCTTAGCTGAGGTCTACTCTTCCCAGGAGGGAAGAAATCCAGAATTCTCCTTTTAAAATCCCCCTCTAACAGTTAAGCACTCTGACTCCCATGGTCAAAACCCTGGTCAAAGGTATAGGTAGCCATTGCTGAGGAACTGAGGCTCTGTTAAGGTCTGAGTTGGTGTTCAGATCTGAGTGAGGTGAATTTTGTAAAAGGATTCCTTGGGCGGTAGAAAAACTTGCTTAATTCTTTGCTTTGGTTTTGTAATCACATCTCTGCTGCATGTCCTGTTTCTTGGCCCATCTACCCTCAGGAAGTGGTGTGGTATGTGTTTCAACTTTCTTAAACCTAAAATGATCTCCTTTTGACGTTCATGTAATGCTAGCACTGTAAAGTTGGTAAAGGAGCTGCTGGGGAGAAATGCCAAAACTGTACACGTCCAACTTTATATGGAATGGAATGTAGGTGGCTGTTCAAACCCAAATAGCTATTTTGTTCTCAAAGACTAATCATCAGAATGCTTTCTTTTTTTTGGTACTGGGGATTGAACTCAGGGGCATTCTACCTCTGAGCTACATCCTCAGCCCTATTTTTTATTCTTTATTTTGAAACAGGGTCTCACTAAGTTGTGGAATGCCTCACTAGGTAGCTGAGGCTGGCTGTGAACCTGGATCCTCCGATCTCAGCCTTCCAAATGCTGGGATTACAAGCATGCGCCACCACCCCCGGCTCAGAATGCTTTCTATTGCTTTTTATCTCAGGGAGAGGGAAGTTGGGTACATCTGTTTATTGCATTTGGTTAACCTGGCTCATTAGACGGAGGCTTCTGTTCCTTCAAGGAGGTGTGGCTTACCTGTCCAGCACCATTGTTGGGGAAAGTGAGGACTTCGCATGCTGTTAGGGCTGGACACTGATGTTACTGAGGTCACTTGTCTAGTGTAGATCTAACCTTGGCTCTTAAGCTGAATGTCAGGAGAAATCCATCCCCTCCTTTTTTTTTTTTTTTTTTTTTGGTGGTACTGGGGATTGAACCCAGAGGCATTTTACCTCCAGGCTACGCCCCCAGTCCTATTTTTTATTCTTTAGTTTGAAACAGTGTCTCACTAAGTAGCTGAGGCTGGCCGTGAACCCAGATCTTCCCATCTCAGCCTCCCAACTACTGGGATTACAAGCCTGCACCACCACACCCGGCTCCCTCATTTAAAAAAAAAAAAAAAAATGGTCCAGATATGTTGAAACTACATATCTGATATATCTCTATGTTGTCTCTTATTGGTTTTATTTTTTAACTTTTATTAGTAAAGTTAATAGAGATCAGCTCTCTGGCCATCATGTCCAGAATAGCATAATCTGCACCATTGAAAGTAAATTCAAGTAGCAGGAAGCTTCCTAAGGTGGGTTTGCACCAAAGGCATAGAGAGAGCATTGGGAATGAAGTCCCTTCAAAGCACCAGGCTTTACTTCAAGCTCTCTGGGCACAGCACTCAGACAGCCTAATACAGACAGTTGATGTATGAGCAAAAGAAAAGCAAGGTTTATCTATGTGCTTTTTAATGAAATTTTCTAACCCTGTGTGTCCTTGTTTCTTCCTCCTCACTTCCTGTAGTTTATTTTTTTATCCTTTCTGGAAAGTTTGACTAGAGAAGTGAGTTCAGTATTTTAGGGGAAGGGGGAAGGAGAATATGAATCTTTGGAAATTATGTGCAGAGCTTTCTGGAGAGGACGCCCTGCCAAGGGGGTGGCGATACCTCTAAAAGGTTAAAAACCCCGATCCTGGTGTTTCAGTTTAATGTATTTCACTTACATGAGAAGCTGACTCTGTTTCTTAATATTTGTAGCATTTGGTTTAAGAGATATTTGCCAAAATGTCAGCGGTTGTAAAGTGAGGGGTTCCCACCATGTCATTGTTCTAGGTCATCACTCCCGAAGAAATTATTCACCCAGATGTGGATGAGCACTCGGTGATGACGTACCTGTCCCAGTTCCCCAAAGCCAAGCTGAAGCCAGGCGCGCCTCTGAAACCCAAACTCAACCCGAAGAAAGCCAGGGCCTATGGCAGAGGTAAGTGCTGGTCCTGTTGGATTTGAGGCTTGTCCTCTGGTGTTGGAGATCATTATGTGGCTTAGAGGAGAATGTTCTCAGAACTGAGAAGACAGGATAGACTTCAAGTTGTTTTTTTTTTTTAATTTAAAGATGCATTTATTTATGACCATCTTCCCTCTTTTTTTTTTTTTTTTTTTTTTTTTGCGGTACTGGGGATTGAACTCAGGGGCGTTCTACCTCCGAGCTATATCCCCAGCCCTACTTTTTATTCTTTGTTTTGAAACCGGGTCTCACTAAGTTGCGGAGTGCCTCACTAAGTAGCTGAGCCTGGCCTCGAACCAGTCTCAGCCTCCCGAATGCTGGGAGACATCCATCTTCCCTCTTATTCTGCTTGTGATCTGATGATTTAAGATGTGCTTCTGCTTTCATGTGATAGAGAATGAAGAATTTGCTGCTTTGTGATGTTTGTGCAATAATCTTGGAACTGTCAAAGGGCTGTTGCTTCCATTTTTTCAGAAGAGGCATCAGAGCTTGGTTCTCAGGGATGGGGAGTGGGTCTTGCCCTCAGCACCAGTCAGCCGTGGGGGCAGGGCCAGCGCCTGGGTCATTTGGCTGTGGATTCATTTCTCCTGCTAGGCAAAAGCTGCCTCAGGTTTCCAGATGGGGTGGGAGCTATTGTCCACCCCTGGTAGACACTTCCTTGCCGAGACTTCCTGTTTATGACCGAGGCCTCTGCAGGACACAGTGCTGCTCAGGTCAGGAGAGCAGGTCGAAGCCATCCCCCAAGCATTTGCTATTCTGCTTGGCACCTGACTTCAAGCATGCTAGCATTTTATTTTATTTATTTTATTGTGGCACTGAGGATTGAACCCTGGGGTGCTCTATCCCCAAGCTACACCACGCCCCCAGCCCTTTTTATTTTTTGTTTTTGAAATTGGGTCTCACTAGGTTGCTGAGGGTCTTGATAAGTTGCTGAGGCTGGCCTTGAACCATGATTCTTCTGTCTCAGCCTCCCAAGTTACTGGGATTACAGACATGTGCCATCATACATAGCACTAGCTTTTATTTATCATTATCTTTTCTTTTTCTAACTTTTAATTTTTTTAAATTGGTACATTACGAGCCAGGCGTGGTGGCGCACGCTTGTAATCCCAGCATTCAGGAGGCTGAGACCAGAGGATCCGGGTTCGTGGCCAGCCTCAGCTACCTAGTGAGGCACTCCGCAACTTAGTGAGACCTGGTTTCAAAATAAAGAATAAAAAATAGGGCTGGGGGTATAGCTCGGAGGTAGAATGCCCCTGAGTTCAATCCTCAGTACTGCAAAAAAAAAAAAAAAAAAATTGGTACATTACGATTATACACAAGAATGGTATTCATGGTGACATCTTGTATGTGTGCATAATATAATTTGGTTAATTTCATTCACCAGTATCCCACACCCACCCCCAGTCCCTTCCTCTACCCTGCTGGTTTCCTTTCTCTTTTCTTGAGAACCCCTCCTCCCTCCTCCCTTCTCCCTTTTTTCTTTTTTAACTTCCACAGATGAGAGAAAACATGATCCTTGACTTTCTGAATCTGGCTTATTTCATTTAACATAATGTTCTCAAGTTTCATCCATTTTTTCTGCAAATGACATGATTTTGTTCTTTTTTATGGCTGCATAAAACTCCATTGCCTGTGTGCACACACATACGTGCACACACATATGTGCACACACACAACACACATATGTGCACACACACAACACATATACACACATACACACACTTTCTTTATCCATTCATCTGTTGATGGACATTTAAACTGGCTATATAACTTCACTGTACACACTTGCTTTTACAAGAACAGTTAACATGCCTACACATTTAATTTCTAAAGATCAGCACAGTGAATGATGGCTTACTCCTTTTCCTATTGGAAAGAGAAGAAGGACTTTTTTTCTTAGTTTTTATAATTACAGTTGGGATGGTATTTACACACACACGCACACACGCACACAGTATCTTAAATGTCCTATGGCAGAATTGACTGTTATCATTCTGACTTAATGGTTTTCTTTTGCCTTCCTGTTTGTGTTTACATATATCTGTGTATGTGTTCACGTGCCCTTATTGAATTACTTGAAGAAAAGCTGTGGATACGGTGGCAGTTCACACCTCAACTTATTGTAGACCTCTCCAAAGAATAGGATATCCTCTTACGTAATCACAGTACCCATTATCACCAATCAGAAAATTGGGAGTAATTTTGTATCTTCTAATATCTGGTTTGTAGTCAGATTGTCTTGTCCTTTTTTTGGTACTGGGGATTGGACCCAGGGACATTCTAATTCTACCTCTGAGCTACACCCCTAGTCCTTGTTATTTTTTATTATGAAACAGGGCCTCACTAAGTTGCTGAGGCTGTCTGTGAACCTGTGATCCTCCTGTCTCAACCTCCCAAGTACTAGGAATACAGGTGTGTGCCACCGTGCCCGGCTTCTTGTATCTTTTTTGGGCATATTTCAACCCACCAGAGAGTCTTGAGGCGGGGTCTGTGTAGTCACAGTGTTTGCAGGAGCTGGGGACTTTGCTGGAAGCCCTCCTCCCTTTGCAGGCACTCAAAGGGTAGCGTGTCCACATTTGATTTCTCTGAGCCATAACCAGAGGTGGCGTCTGGAATGAGGAATCTCTGCCTTTAAAGATTCTGCTTCCTTATAATACAAAAAGCAACAAACAGCCACATAAATCCCTCGTCAACAAAATTGACCAAAATGCATTGGATCTAATCGGGGTGTAAAATGCTTGTTGGTAATACCCTTATCGCCGGCTGTCCGGTTTCCCTATTGTTTAAGAGAGACGGCTTCCTTTCACGGTGCCGTTTTCTAGAAAATGAGCACTCGGCCATGGCTCGGGAATGTGGCTGGTCATTGCCATTTCCTTCTTCTGCCTCTTTGTAAATGTTGGGGAGGAAACAAACTCATTTTCTTTCTTTCATACACACACACACACACACACACACACACACACACACACATATATGTATATATATAAAATTATTTTTATATAACTTTCTTGCAGTTTAAAAATTGTAGTAAAGTATATACAACATAAAACTCACCATCCTAACTTTCTTTTGGTACTGGAGATTGAACCCAGGGGCATTCCACCTCTGAGCTGCACCCGTGCCCAGCCCGATGGAACTGTTTTCAAGTTTGCAGCTCTGTGGCATTTAGTACGTTCACAGCACTGTGCCACGGTCACCACCATTCACCTCTGGAACTTTTTCAGCTTCCCAAATGAAAACACCACACTCATTGAACAATAACTCTCTGTTCTCCCTGCAGCTTCTGGTAGCCTATTTCCTGTCTCTTTGAATTTGTCTAGGTACCTTACAGGGATGGAATCAGATAACATCTATGTTTTTGTGTCTGGCTTACTTCGCTTAGCCCACATTTTCAGGGTTCATCCATGTTCTAACATGTATCAGAATTTCATTCCTTTTTATGGCTGAGTAATATTCTACCATATGCATTTGTCATATGTTGTTTATCTGGTTTATTTTTTTTACTGGGGATTGAACCCAGGGACATTCTACTTTTGAGCTATACTCACAGCCCTATTTAATTTCTTATTTGGAAACAGGATCTCATTGATGAGAGTCTCCTGCTTGCTGATGCTTGCTGATCCTCCTATCTCAGCCTCCCAAGTACTGGGATTACAGGTGTGTACCACCACACCCAGCCCATTCTTCTGTTAATAGACATTTGAGTTGTTTCCAGCTCTTAGCTACTGTGTATAATGCTGCTATGAATATGAGTCCCAGCTTTCAATTCTTTGGGGTATACACTTAGAAGTGGTATTGCTGGATCATATGGTAATTCTGTTTTAACTTCTTTTTTTCCCTTTTAAGGTAGGAAGACAAAAAGGCCACTTCAGGCTAGCGGGCAACAGTGCGAGGCCATGTGGGCGGGGCTGTGAGGACAGTTTTGTGCTGTCTTCTACATGGCTACATTGATTCATTTCTGTCACCTGAGCCCAGGAGTAGGGAATATTTCATGTAATTTATAAAAGGGTGGAAAGGTTTGTTTTATTTTTGGATGTCGAATAGATTCCCACTGGCAGCCAGTCAGCACTTGCAAATCCATTCTTTGAGCCCCGACTTGCCTAGTTTGAGTGGGTTGAAGGGCGAGAGGGCTGACACAAACAGGTCTTTGTGTGGTGAGCTCCCTTGAGGGCTTAGGTTTGTTGAAAGCACCCATCCATGAGCTAAGTAAAACCTTTTCCAAAACCCATGTTCTGTAGGAAGCATTTACTGCACAGCCAGCCTTGAGCAGCCCTCAGTTTGAGTTGTTGAAGGAGCTAGCCGCGTCTCCCCATGGTGAACATAGCTCTGCAGTTTATGGAGTGTGGGGATGTGGTTCAGGATCCTAACCAACCATGGTTAGCCAGGGGCCCCGAGCCCAACCCAGCCCTTGACAAGCTGCAGTTAGCTGGTTTTCAGGCTATGGGAGTCAGAAGGAGTGGATGTTATATCAATATTGGTCCACATTTGAAATGTTTGTTGGATAACCTGATCATTATGTAAATTTTAGGCAAAAGAAAAATGTAGAGCCAGGTGTGATGGCACACACCTGTAATCCAGTCACTAGGGAGGCTGAGACAGGAGGATGGCAAAATTGAGGTCAGCCTTGGCACTTTATCAAGACCCTGTTTCGAAGTAAAAAGACCTGGGAGTATAGCTCAACGGTGTAGTGCCCTTGGCTTCAATCCCCAATATCCTTGTCCCTGACAAAGCCAGCTAAAACAGACAGTTTACATATGATCCAGAGACTCATAACATAATACCCCAAATATTTAGATTTCAATTAAAAAAAAAAAATCACTTGTCATGCCACGAGCCAGGAGGAGCTCAAGCTAATTGGACAAAAAAAAAAAGTTGATGCCAGTACTGAGATGATAGAAAGCTTAGAGTTATCTGACAAAGGTTTTATTTATTTATTTTTCAGCACGGATTTTTTATACATTTCTTGAGTACAATAGGGTTACATAGACATTTATGACATATCAATCATTGTCAGAACACAAATAGCACCACTTCTTCGTTTTACACATATAGCCCACAATCTTAACATAGCCTGGTAAAGCAAACTTTCTAGAGTCATAAAACCATAATCCTTTAGGGTCATATATTTATTTTCTAATACGTAGGAGGGTCTTTCATCTACGCATCTTAGGAGCAATCTCCAGACTTCGAGACGCCAATGTAGCCATAGCAGAAGAGTCAGTATAATTACTCATATATGCAGATAGCAACTGCCAGGGGGGAAAGGGCCCAGCTGGGCTCCCACAACTCCCCCGTTTTTATTTTAAAATGCACGAAGGACTGTGCCTGTCTTAGGTCGTTTCCTACCAGGTGCTTAATCTTACCCGTCACAGGGTCTCGATGAGTCATTCAATGAGCCCTGTCTTAGGTTGATATTGCCCTGAGAAAATGGAACCCGTCATTGACTACCAGGCCCTGTGTGAGGCAGTGCTTGCAGTTTTATTCCATGGAAATCTGCTTGTATACTAATATAGGCATTGATCACAAGGCGTTCAACGAGTGGTAGAATGCATAAGCCTAGAATGACTATAGCTGCTAATCCAATAACTCCTCCCAGCAAGGAGGTAAGCGAGGGCCAGGTAGGCACCAAGGATTGAAGCCGACCTACAAATGTCTTAGCTGTTTCTGCCACATTAATAGAAATGGGCTCCCCATTACGTAGACCAAAAATCTCCTGGTGTAACTTTAACAAATCCTTTTTTTTTTTTCATCTTTCCCTTATTTGGTGCATTGTAATCACACATCTTTGTTAGGTACAAGCTAGTATAGGTAAAGACATCCATGCACACACTTTTCTTTTTTTTTTGTGGTACTGGGGATTGAACTCAGGGGCATTCTACCTCTGAGCTACACCCCCAGCCCTATTTTTTATTCTTTATTTTGAAACCGAGTCTCACTAAGTTGCGGAGTGCCTCACTAGGTAGCTGAGGCTGGCCTCGAACCCGGATCCTCCAGTCTCAGCCTCCCAAATGCTGGGATTACAAGTGTGCGCCACCACGCCCAGCCACACTTTTCATTTTTAACCCTTCCCCAATTCCCAACCCACTCCCTCCTCCTCCCTCCTTCTCAAGGTCAGTTTAGTGATTGACTTTGATATGTTCATGAAAGTACATCATGCTCATTAGGGTGTCCCCCCTCCCCCCATCACCTTCCGTTAAGTCAAATTCTTTATTCACCTAAGGATTCTCCTTCTTATCTAGAGTCCTTCTTATGTCCCATTTTCTCCCTAGCTTCCACATATTAGGGAGAGCATTCAATTTTTAACTTTTTGTAACTGACTAATCTCACTTAACATAATGTTTTCCAGTTCCATCCATTTCCCTGCAGATAACATGATTTTGTTCTTCTTTATGGCTGAGTAAAATTCCATTGTGTACATATCCCATAGTTTTGTAATCCATTCATCTGTTGATGGACATCTTGGCTGTTTCCATAGTTTGGCAATTGTAAACTGTGCAGCTATAAACATAGATACACATGCGTTGGTCTGATAGTTTGGTTTCCGTTCTTTTGGGTAGATACCCAGAAGTGGTATTGCTGGATCGTATGGTAGGATCATTCCCATTCGTCTGAGGATCCTCCATACTGTTTTCCAAAGTGGTTGCACTAATTTACAATCCCACCAACAATGTATTAGGGTTCCCACTTCTCCACACCCTTGCCAGAATTTGTTGTTGTTTGTGTTCTTGATGGTTGCCATTCGGATTGGAGTTAGGTGAAATCTCAAAGTAGTTTTGATTTGCATCTCTCTGATTGCTAATGATGTTGAACATTTCCTCATACATTTATTGGCCATTTGTATTTCTTTTTTTGTGAAGTGTCTATTTAGATCCTTTCCCCATTTTTGGATTGGGTTATTTGTTTTCTTAGCTGTGAGTTTCTTGAGTTCTCTGTATATCCTAGATATGAGTCCTCTGTCGGATGAGTAGCTGGCAAAGATTTTCTCCCACTCTGTGGGTTCTCTGTTGAGGTTCTTGATAGATTCCTTTGCTGCACAGAAGCTCTTTAGTTTAATGTAATCCCACATATTGATCTTCCTTTGAGTTGCTTGTGCTTTTGAGGTCCTGTTGAGAAAGTTTTGACCTGTGCCTATGTGTTGAAGTGTTGGGCCTATGCCCTCTTCAAGTAGCTGCAAGGTCTCTGGCCTGACTTCCAGGTCTCTGATCCACCTGGAATTGACT